>JAARMF010003180.1:0-21728 GCA_022844705.1 Toxascaris leonina
AGTCGCCTTGGACTGTTGCAGGTTGGCTGTCATCAACCGTGAATTTCAGCAAGTCATTGGCTAACGTGACGGACTGAGCACATACTGGGATGGCACGAGGGTCCTGGAGGGCAAGGTGGGCTGATTTCAACGAGAATGAAATGGTTTCTGCATGGTTCAGTGGTGCTTTATGCGCGGACACGCTCAAGTGGTTCGACGGATTATGTGCGAGGCTTGGAGGGGAGTTCATCAGTTCGGGAATTGGGACTGTTCCCTTCAAGACTCGTATTTGTGGCTATACAGTATCAGGGAGTAGAAGTAGCGTTTATGGGCAATTGAGCGAACGGGAATGAAATATGAATCGGATGAGTGAGGCGTCAGCGACAATACTCAAGGAAACAGCAGGGTTGATCGGAGAGGCAACAGGGAACCGCTAAGAGTCGAGAGCGGACGAAAAGATTGAGGGAAAGATCTGCTGAGTCAAGGAATTCAGGAAGAAGGTCCGACCACAACAGCCAGTGAGAAGGATTGGCCATAGGGACGGACGGAATGGAATGAACCATAGGGAGTGACGGCGAGAGGAGGCGCAGGCTGTGATGCCCACGGGGATGACTGTGTATAGTGATGTCGGGGAGAAGCGCTAGGTGCAATCCGTTTCGAAGACTGGATATCCGCCATTTTATGCTGGTTTTTATCAGATCGTCCATCGTCTGGTAATAATGTGCGTCTGGAAAAGAAGGCCACTTCATATTGTTCCGCGAGAGGTTGTGACTTTCGCTCTATCAGCGGAGATTTTTTCGCTTTGGAATCGTTAGCGGTCTCGGGCGCTGCTATAGCACTACCTTCGGCACTCAGAATATCTTTCGTTATGCAATCTGCTCGTCTCATCTCCACTACAGAAGCTCTTCGCAACCTCAATAAGAGGCTATCACCCCCATCAATCTGATGTCCTTATGTTGATGCTAACTCAATTCTCAAAGGTACTGATGAGTTCAGTAAACAGTTTTGCTCTGACTATCTACACTGAAAAAGCGGCGCGAAATCCCTGTCGATAAACCTTAGCTGCATAAAGCTGAATTAATACCGTTTTTTTCTCCTAGGAGAAGCGAGAGACGTGGCTCTTCTGTAGATTGTATATTATACTTTCTAATGAACGCAGCGTTTTCCATCATTATATTTCGCCGAATATTCAAACGGTCATCGTTGTTCGAAGATGCGGAAAATAAGAGTAAAAATATACTTGTGATTTGGATTTTATGTTGCTTGATTCGAATTGATGTTTAAACGATATCATATCAGTCTGTCATTGACAACTTCTCTGAAAGCTAACCGTCGGGATCGCTTGGCCAGAAGGTAATGGCGACCAGTCGAACCTTGGAAACAGCCCCATAAAAATGAGGAGGTTTTGTGGTGACTAGGGGAAAAGTAACCAAAAATGCAAGAGTTATGTGGCCATATGCTGTTCATGGAATGTCACCTGCAAGTCGACCGATATTACAACGCTTACTCGCTTCTTCGCATCCAAAAAATCGCAAACATAAGGCAGTGCATTGAATATAGGAGAACCCGGTTATGACGCGATATCCTGATGGAAACGGCAGCGGGAATCATGACGTGAGGGAAATAGTTTATATAAATGTTCCTGAATGTTTTCAAAAGAGTAATGTGAAATCATGTTCTCATGCGTCCTCATGGTCGGCGAAAATGAAAGCAAAAGTATGTGGATTGCAAAGCCGAATGCTTGTTGTTTCAATGTCATTTTTCTACGTCCCACTCCCATGGTTGGTGACAATTTTTGGTGCGCCAAAAACAACTGTTTTCCTGCGATTTTACATGATTTCTTTGGCTCTTAGAGGTATTCGAAATGACTAGTTAACTATGTAATACTGATGATTTTGATCGATGCAGCGATTCGAGCAAACGAGCTATTTCCCAAAGCATCGTGCGTTCTCCTTGAAAGGCTGCATGTTTCTGGAAAACGAGCTAAAAATTCATGAACTGAGACGATGTTGAGGATCCGAGTCGCAGTGCTCCACGCTTGAGATAAACAAGCACCATAGTGGGTCGTTTTGCGCTATTCAAGATACAATGAATAAAATTTATTCTCTATCAGTTGCGTTATTAAAAACATATGAATCACTATTCGCCCAATATTCGTCATCGACTACAATTCAGATGACTATATACGATGGGAAACACTATAGGGGATCGGGTTCTCTTATCTCAGTTTGCAGACGTATCCATTCAAGTTCGACGAGCCTCTATTACAGTCAGCATCGTCCCACTTTCCACTGAATCCCGTTCGATAGCCAGCCAGCACACATGTCACGTCCGGGCCGCAGCATCGATCTGGTTCTCTCCCTCGCCAGTTCAAGAAGGTCAGTGGAGCTTCATTCTCCCACCTCCATTCACTACCGAATTTACGCAGCCCAATCCAATAGGTCGTTATTCCGTTACTTGTTGCGAGAGCTGAAATTTCGATTTTGCAGTTCTTTCAGCCCATTTCCCCCGCTTTGAGGACGAGATGTCCATATAATATTGCTTACTGCAGTAGTCGCGTTCAAATAATCTCAAGGACGAACCAGGCCAGGATGCATTTCTAGGCACAATCAGAACTAGAAGTCTAACTATCGTCAAAACATATTTGTCTCAACCCTACTTGGAATGATTCAGTGATCAAATTGTCTTTTCACACCTCAATAAGCTGTTCGGTGGTTTGGTAGTTCAAAGGAAATATCCGTGTTCCTTCATCCGTTTACCCGTTCACAGCATTCCGTTCATTATCATAAATTCTTGTTCGCCTCTACTAATAGCACTGGTGTGTCGACGCCTGATTCATATGANCTTTCATCCTTATTAGATATAAGCGACCGCAAAAGACACAAATCAGGAGCCGGCAAGAAAGGGACTGAGCCACGAACCCCCCAATGTTGACAACTGTCAACACTAATAGGTGGTGTAGGAAGCCGCGGAAAGGTCGCCGAGAAAACTCTCCTATTGATAGACAGCCGTCCGCATACAATATCACTGAAGAGATCACATGGTAACGGGTATTAAGTAGAGAGAATAACATAGGAAATTGTTCAGGATACTAGGTGATGGTATCCTGAATACCTCTAACCGTCATGACTGCCATAAATCCCAGACGTTTCGTCATGTCTTATATATATAATATGAGACAAATAAAACACTTCCAACAAATAACTCGAAAACTAATTGCAGCTATGCAAACAACGACAACTACAGCGCAAGGCCGTAAGCATCACTTATCAAAGTTTTCTCTTTTCTTTTTTTCCAATTCGAGCCTTATTGTACATCTTCCTTAAGGCCTACTATTGTGGTATAAAATCGCCAAGTAGTCAGTTCGTTATCATTCACTATCATCAATTAGGACGTGAAGAAACGACAACAAACTGCAGTCGGTAGAAATATAAGGCCATATGCTGGGACATTGATGTTTATGAGCGTTATTCCCAGAAGTATTTTACATTTTGCTTACCTTTAAATAACGAACAAATGATTTAAGCAACGTTTTTGAGGAATATCGCTACTTTTCAGATTATTTACTATGAGGAAATCATAACACATTTGACGTTTTTTTCAAAATTGGTGATAGCTGACGTAACCAATAGGTGATAGGCGTTGGGACATTTCTGTATGAGAAAAATTTGGCACAGCTTAGTTATACCCTTAAAATGAAAATCAACTGCAGCATGCCCAGTCGGATGGATCAACCAAGGACCGCGAATGTGCTATCTCCTTGTAAGTATTCTCCGCTATGTATTACTCAAAAATTCTCCAACCTGTACTGAGCATCTGCGGATGAGGACAAGTTGAAGAAACGCAAAATTTGTTTCGGTTCCCGCTCGCTATATATGAGAGACTTTGTGCAACCGGCCAGAGAAAATTGTATAGAGGAAAATTCGCATGGGAGCAATTGCGACAAAAAAACCGAATATTTGGGAAAGATGGAGAATTCGAACAATTGTCGAATTCCGAAAAATTATAGGCCACACATTCGAAGATGAATCCAGGCAATATCCTAGAAGCGTACTGGAAGCGCAGAGCCATGAAATGAATGCAAATGTGACAAAGCTTGTAAGCGGGGTAATTAGAACGCAACGAAATATTCAATGAAGGTTCATCCCAGCCATTGGGCAGAGAGGAGAAAAAGAGGCGAACTACTGAATAGCGGTTTGCCTCAGTTATCGACAATTCGCCATACATCGGAGGACTTCGTGGCCAACGTTCATTTCCTATTTTTCAGTGCATGATATGATGCCTGTCCTATAAACAGCTGATTCCTGTCCCATAAACATTATTTTATGTACGTCAAGTATCGAATGAATTTTGAGGTTCCCGGCAAAACCACTTATCCGGATGCGAGTCGTTTCTGCCGAAGGCTTGGCGCAACTGTCGTAACGCTCACGGATCAGAGAGAAGCTGACTTAGTGGATGGTTGGTGATTCTTGTTTTTAGACCACAAATCTAATTATTGAGATTTCAAGTATGCCTACCGCTCAGTTAGGTTAAACGCTATACAAGTGAATCATGCGGCGCGTTCAAATGTGAATGAGAATTACAGCATCTGTCATATGAATCAGGCGTCGACACACCAGTGCTATTAGTAGAAGCGAACAAGAATTTATGATAATGAACGGAATGCTGTGAACGGGTAAACGGATGAAGGAACACGGATATTTCCTTTGAACTACCAAACCACCGAACAGCTTATTGAGGTGTGAAAAGACAATTTGATCACTGAATCATTCCAAGTAGGGTTGAGACAAATATGTTTTGACGATAGTTAGACTTCTAGTTCTGATTGTGCCTAGAAATGCATCCTGGCCTGGTTCGTCCTTGAGATTATTTGAACGCGACTACTGCAGTAAGCAATATTATATGGACATCTCGTCCTCAAAGCGGGGGAAATGGGCTGAAAGAACTGCAAAATCGAAATTTCAGCTCTCGCAACAAGTAACGGAATAACGACCTATTGGATTGGGCTGCGTAAATTCGGTAGTGAATGGAGGTGGGAGAATGAAGCTCCACTGACCTTCTTGAACTGGCGAGGGAGAGAACCAGATCGATGCTGCGGCCCGGACGTGACATGTGTGCTGGCTGGCTATCGAACGGGATTCAGTGGAAAGTGGGACGATGCTGACTGTAATAGAGGCTCGTCGAACTTGAATGGATACGTCTGCAAACTGAGATAAGAGAACCCGATCCCCTATAGTGTTTCCCATCGTATATAGTCATCTGAATTGTAGTCGATGACGAATATTGGGCGAATAGTGATTCATATGTTTTTAATAACGCAACTGATAGAGAATAAATTTTATTCATTGTATCTTGAATAGCGCAAAACGACCCACTATGGTGCTTGTTTATCTCAAGCGTGGAGCACTGCGACTCGGATCCTCAACATCGTCTCAGTTCATGAATTTTTAGCTCGTTTTCCAGAAACATGCAGCCTTTCAAGGAGAACGCACGATGCTTTGGGAAATAGCTCGTTTGCTCGAATCGCTGCATCGATCAAAATCATCAGTATTACATAGTTAACTAGTCATTTCGAATACCTCTAAGAGCCAAAGAAATCATGTAAAATCGCAGGAAAACAGTTGTTTTTGGCGCACCAAAAATTGTCACCAACCATGGGAGTGGGACGTAGAAAAATGACATTGAAACAACAAGCATTCGGCTTTGCAATCCACATACTTTTGCTTTCATTTTCGCCGACCATGAGGACGCATGAGAGCATGATTTCACATTACTCTTTTGAAAACATTCAGGAACATTTATATAAACTATTTCCCTCACGTCATGATTCCCGCTGCCGTTTCCATCAGGATATCGCGTCATAACCGGGTTCTCCCAGATTCAATGCACTGCCTTATGTTTGCGATTTTTTGGATGCGAAGAAGCGAGTAAGCGTTGTAATATCGGTCGACTTGCAGGTGACATTCCATGAACAGCATATGGCCACATAACTCTTGCATTTTTGGTTACTTTTCCCCTAGTCACCACAAAACCTCCTCATTTTTATGGGGCTGTTTCCAAGGTTCGACTGGTCGCCATTACCTTCTGGCCAAGCGATCCCGACGGTTAGCTTTCAGAGAAGTTGTCAATGACAGACTGATATGATATTGTTTAAACATCAATTCGAATCAAGCAACATAAAATCCAAATCACAAGTATATTTTTACTCTTATTTTCCGCATCTTCGAACAACGATGACCGTTTGAATATTCGGCGAAATATAATGATGGAAAACGCTGCGTTCATTAGAAAGTATAATATACAATCTACAGAAGAGCCACGTCTCTCGCTTCTCCTAGGAGAAAAAAAACGGTATTAATTCAGCTTTATGCAGCTAAGGTTTATCGACAGGGATTTCGCGCCGCTTTTTCAGTGTAGATAGTCAGAGCAAAACTGTTTACTGAACTCATCAGTACCTTTGAGAATTGAGTTAGCATCAACATAAGGACATCAGATTGATGGGGGTGATAGCCTCTTATTGAGGTTGCGAAGAGCTTCTGTAGTGGAGATGAGACGAGCAGATTGCATAACGAAAGATATTCTGAGTGCCGAAGGTAGTGCTATAGCAGCGCCCGAGACCGCTAACGATTCCAAAGCGAAAAAATCTCCGCTGATAGAGCGAAAGTCACAACCTCTCGCGGAACAATATGAAGTGGCCTTCTTTTCCAGACGCACATTATTACCAGACGATGGACGATCTGATAAAAACCAGCATAAAATGGCGGATATCCAGTCTTCGAAACGGATTGCACCTAGCGCTTCTCCCCGACATCACTATACACAGTCATCCCCGTGGGCATCACAGCCTGCGCCTCCTCTCGCCGTCACTCCCTATGGTTCATTCCATTCCGTCCGTCCCTATGGCCAATCCTTCTCACTGGCTGTTGTGGTCGGACCTTCTTCCTGAATTCCTTGACTCAGCAGATCTTTCCCTCAATCTTTTCGTCCGCTCTCGACTCTTAGCGGTTCCCTGTTGCCTCTCCGATCAACCCTGCTGTTTCCTTGAGTATTGTCGCTGACGCCTCACTCATCCGATTCATATTTCATTCCCGTTCGCTCAATTGCCCATAAACGCTACTTCTACTCCCTGATACTGTATAGCCACAAATACGAGTCTTGAAGGGAACAGTCCCAATTCCCGAACTGATGAACTCCCCTCCAAGCCTCGCACATAATCCGTCGAACCACTTGAGCGTGTCCGCGCATAAAGCACCACTGAACCATGCAGAAACCATTTCATTCTCGTTGAAATCAGCCCACCTTGCCCTCTAGGACCCTCGTGCCATCCCAGTATGTGCTCAGCCCATCACGTTAGCCAATGACTTGCTGAAATTCACGGTTGATGACAGCCAACCTGCAACAGTCCAAGGCGACTCAGTACTACCTCATCAGCGAACGGTTGACACTATACGACGTTAACTTAATATGCGGCTTCTCAATCTTTGATCCATATACAACGATTGGATTGAACTGATCAGATCTTCGGGACCAAATGATCCTACAGATCAGGTCCCTGCAGAGCACACTGCATTCCAAACGATCACTGCGATCCATATGGGCTCATGGCGACAATACAAAGCGTCTGGACGGTCGTCGAAAAGTTGCATTTCTTATGGCAGGGCCTTGACGATATACTAGAGCCACAACAATTGATTCGACCCAACATCAGCATCAACTACTACCGCTATCGCAGTACTCTGAACACGGCCGCGAGCAATGGACTCACCCACATCGTTCCAACTCCTGCCATTGCTCAGGTTACCTATATTCAACGGCAGCCCTGGAGAACGGCTCAGATTTTGAATTTTGTTTTCGGGGCAATCGACAATCAGCCTAGCTTATCAGACGTTGAAAAGCTAGGATATGTTCTCAGTTGCCTATGGGGCAATGCCAATGATGCGGCACGTTGCGTCGTTGAGGAGAACGAGAAAAGCATCAAGAGAAAACGGCGAACGGTTTGTGCAAGGCGTTATTAGCAGTAGCAACACTATTCGGCAATGTACAACCGACTCGGGAACTGCAAGCTCTCCTTGGTCATACACGTGCTCCGTTCCTAAAGCATGACTACCGTGCTCGACGGAGTAATGGAAGAAACGCCATGGAGTTACAAAGACGAGACCCCGCGGCTCGCCCCAACCGTAGCCTTACAAAGTGACAACCGCCAATGTGTCGTGCATCAGTTCTTGCCAGCACAGCCGAAGCTCGTCATCCAACAGGACCCTTGAACAATGACCGCCCCTTTAGAAGAACGCTCACTCCATGCCTATTCTAGGGCGATCAGCAACATCACATGGAACGTAATAGGTACAAACGGTGACCGACCAAAGAATGCGAGCGACAGAATTACTGATATGTTTTCGATGCCATAAAAGAGATCACATATCTTCCACCTGTATAGATGCAAGGACTTGCAAGACTTGTAAGGAAGCCCATCATTCACTCCCGTGCATTGCGGCTCCACAGAAGGATCATGCCCATACAGTGACGAGAAGTGCCACAGCTCAGGCAATCCCATCAAACAAAGAGATCATGAACTCAAGACATGCGAAGGATCGTGGGGAATCGTCAACCGACAAAAAAATTCTTTTTGTAGAGAAAAAGTTTATGATCCACTTCTCCCTTGGACAGTGAGAAGAGGTAGGACATTTTTGGACCAAAGTAGTCAATGTTTATTCGTCTCTGAAAAACTTGCAACGCGATTGGGTCCCAGACCAACGGACTATGGGCGTCTGATGGTTCATGGAGCACGAGGTGGCAATACCTTGAAGAGCGCCGGGCTAGCTTCCTGTAAGCTCCGTCAACGAGGAGCACTGTTGCATTCTTTCTTCCATATTGCATTCTCCTGGATGTCGACCATTCCGTTTGCCACATGTCATTCGGTTATTTGGCCCCCTCGCGATTCACTTCTATAGAGCAGTCTGTTTCAGTTCCTCTGACAGCACGTTTTCAGGCCTACTCATTAGTAGGAGATTTGTCGGAAACGCTTAAAACATATCACGATTTTCGAAAGAGGTTGAACACGTTCGCTTACAGCACCTGGGACCTCGAAGATGTCTTTGATCCAAGTATCCGCGGCGCCATCGGACAGCCGTAGAGTTCTCATTATTCGGCAGATTCGATCGCAGCCCTAGCATTTCGGCTGCAGGCTTTATCGCTTGAGTACTTAGATAGATCTTTGGTATTTCGCTGACTGGATCGCTTCTTTAATAGAAAGTGGCGAAAAGCGGCGTTCATTGCTGAACCGAAAATAATTTGCGTATAGTATCAATGCTCACAATTCCCATATATTTCCCCACCAAATTTGCAAGGGCCAATCATTTTCCCGTACTATGATTTCGTGAAATCTCGCCGCATGAAGCAAACGCATTGCGTGCACATATATTTGCAAATTTGACCATCTTCAACCAAGTAAAGTTGTCGAAATGCGATAACAAAGCAGATCTGTCGCCTTATAGCACTGTTTGCTGATCGTCGAATAGTTCAGTAGATTGCAATAATCAATGCCATAATACGTTGAAAGCATAACGTCTCGTTCGATCTGTCAAATTAAGCATCGTTGGACCTTGTTGATGCATGGACAGGAGAAGGCTTGGGAATTCCGGCTGCTGTAATCGAGCACTTTCAACGTTGTTCTAAAATTTGACAAGCAACGAGAGCACGTTCTTCTACAGATGATATGGCATCAACAATCGCAAAGATTCCTATTTTATGAAGAAGTCAAAATAAATGGCCCTAATATGCGTTGATTTGCCAACATATTTCAGCTCAAATTCCGGGTCCCTTCGGTCGTCAGATCTCACACACCTCAGTGACATTTCTAACAGACACTTATAACCCCATGAGTCTTATTGGTATTGAGACTGAATCAGTTGCCAATGTTTGAAGGCCATCAAGCATTATCAAGATGTTCACTTGGCAACAAAGCTTCCGAGATAGGAGGCACTTTCTCCTATAAATGATACCCGTCTCTCGATGCTGCTAATCGACGCACTCAAGGAAGAAGGGACGTCTGAGTGTTATCAAGAAAAAAAACTACTTACAGTAAAAGAGGTCACCAGGAGACAATGGATGCAAGCACAAAGCACAACGGGGATCGGAACAGGTTGGAGTTGGACGGGTTGAACACTGACATTCCATAAAATTCCCCCAACAACGTGTCAGGATTTGAAGGGAAGACAAATACGATCCTGAAACCGGGAGAGACAAATCCAATGTAACCCTCATGTAGGAGGAAAACGACTGGGTAAAGAATACCTGAATTAGAGGTTCCTGATAGGCATATCAAGCTTCTTCAGATTCTGCATTTTTACTCTGGACAGGAGAGAACGGTGAATGAAAAGCATTCACAAACTCAGTACCTGCATACACACGTAATCAAATTTTGTACTATCCTTGTTTGCGGCTGGAACTGCTTTGGATGAGGTCGGACTATCGAAGTACACGAAATAGTGCATTCAAAAATTTAGCAGTCAGCAGCGAGTGGAGGAAATGCGAAGGTGCAAGGGAGGTGCATGGAGGCTGCGTGCGGATAGTGACAGTAGCGCTATTAAGGGTGACAGATGTCTCTCTATCTTCAAACTCATTCATTTTACTTCCGCTTCCTTCAGTTCAGCCATACTTCGATATTGTGCAAAATTATTAGTTGTTCTATTTCAGTGACACTCGCAGGCAATAGTGTAATTCTTTACGTTTTCGTAGATCGATTATGAAATGGTTGCACTTTGCGAACTAATTTTGTATTGTGGGCCAAAAACAAAGTCCGCTCAGTTTCATGTAAATCATCGTAAAGATATGAGTGAAGATCATTCTGCTCATATTATTCCACTAACCGGAAATGATGTCTTTTGCACTTCATTATTTTAGCGGGTAAACACCCTGACAAATGAAAACCCGCAAAAAACCCGATATAACCTTTGTATAGGGAGACGTCGACAGAGCTAAAGAATAGTGAAATTAGGTCTTTCTGGCAGGAAAACCAAGCTTCTTGAGATTAGCATTTATACCCAATTTTAATCCGCAAAATTCCACGCTTCTAGCTTCTCTTCGCAAATACCTTTTCTGCAGAAACTTACGGAGTCAAAATCGAAGAAGGTATGATCTCGCAGAAGAACAGCTATGTCTAGCGTGCGTCATTCAACCAGATATCGAGGTTTGTGACACCAGTAACTCATCTGTACTATCCTGTTCAATGGAAAACATGTTTCGGATGATCTTCAGCTTATGTATGGGTATATAAGAAGAGAAATGAATGTGCGCCTATTCAAACAGCGACCTATGTCATATCGGGAACAAATCGGCGAATCTGCAGGAAACTTTGCAGCTCTGAGAATTGATCATTTCCATACTGAATTTCACTTTTTGCACTTTATTTAGCGCAAAAATAGGAAGCGAACAATTGTGGACGGCTTGTGTTTATCGTTTGCAATTATTCTGCAAGAACATGACAAAATGACATCTATAGTACTGAATCATGTACGCCCGATGTGATAATCTGAGCCGAGCTACGTAATTCCAAAGCTTTGTCCTCGTCGTTTGCTGAAATTGCTGATCTGCCGAGCGCAAAGCTATAAAATAGGCAGCATGGTGTTCATCTCAACCATTCGGGAAGCAGCTCGCTTAACGTGATGTTCTCGACCGCCATCCTCGCTACTTGCGTAGCCTTCTTTGGTTGGTGCTTGCTTCCGTCGACAGTTTGCTTCGTTTCTTTGATTCTTATTCCATCTAAGCGACCGGAAAAGGCACAAATCAGGAATAGGTGGTTTAGCAAGCCGCGGAAAGGTCGCCGAGGAAATTTCTATTGATAGACAACCGTCTTCATACAATATCATAGAAAATAACAAAGAAAATTGTTCAGGATACTAGGTGTTGGTATCATTAATACTTCTCACCCTCATGATTGCCATAAATCCGAGGCATTTCGTTATGTCTTATCTGTAATATGAGACAAGTGAAACCCCCTCAATAAATAACTCGAAAACTAATTGCAGCCATGCAAATAACGACGAGCACAGCACAACTACGTCGTAAGCATCACTTATCAATGAATTCAAAGTTTTCTTTCTTCTTTCTTTCCAACACTAGCCTTACTGCACTTCTTAAGGCCTCCAATCTTTTTGAACTGTTATTGAGGTATAAAATCGTTGAGTAGTCGGTTCGTTCATTCACTATCGTCAGTTAGGACGTCAAGAAACGTCAATAAATAAATAACTGCAAAAATATGAGGCCATGTGCTAGTACATTGAAGTTTTAAAGGAATATCACTAGTCTTCTTGAGAAAATATTATAAGGAAGTTGTTTATCCAAATTAATGATAGCTGATAGAAGCGGCAGTTGTTAAGCATTGTCCATTTCTGCATAAGAAAAATATGGCCCTGCTTTGTAAAAATCTCTCATAATGAAGCCAACTACAGTGTGCCCTGTCGGATGGACGAGCCAAGGACGAGGAGGCTGCTATCTCTTTGTAAGTTTTCTTCGTTATGTATTACTAAAAATTTCTTTAGCTTTTATTTAAACGGCAAAATTTGCTTCGATCCCCGTTCGCTGCATATGATAGACTTTGTGCAGTAGGTCGCAAGAAACTCTACAGAGGAAGATTCAGATAGAAGCAACCGCGGCAAAAGATCGAATAGAGTGGGAAACACAAAGAATATGAAGAAATGTTGAACTCCGGAAAATTGTAGGCCACGCGATCGAAGATGAATCCGGGCAATAGCCTAGTATCATACTGAGCGCGCAGAGCCATGACATGAATGCAAATGTGTGACGAAGCTTGCAGACAAGATCGTTTGAAGGCAACGAAATATTCACTGAAGGTTCATCCCAGCCACTAGGTAGGTAGGGAAAGGAATAAGAACTGAACTACTGAATAGCAATTTGCCTCAGTTATCGACAATTTACCATGCATCGGAGGACTTCGTGGCCAACGTTCATTTAATATTTTCCAGTGCATGAAGTTATTTCTTAATTCAGGTACCTGGCAAAGCCACATATCCGGACGCAAGTCGTTTCTGCCGAAGGCTTGGCGCAACTGTCGTAACGCTCACCGATCAGACAGAAGCTGACCTCGTGGACGGTAAGTGATTTTTTATTATAGACCACAAATCTAATTATTGAGATTTCAAGTTCGCCTACCACTCAGTTAGCGTAAACGGTATACAAATGAATTATGCGGCCCGTTTAAATGTGAATGAGAATTACAGCATCTGTCATATGAATCAGGCGTCGACACACCAGTGCTATTAGTAGAGGCGAACAAGAATTTATGATAATGAACGGAATGCTGTGAACGGGTAAACGGATGAAGGAACACGGATATTTCCTTTGAACTACCAAACCACCGAACAGCTTATTGAGGTGTGAAAAGACAATTTGATCACTGAATCATTCCAAGTAGGGTTGAGACAAATATGTTTTGACGATAGTTAGACTTCTAGTTCTGATTGTGCCTAGAAATGCATCCTGGCCTGGTTCGTCCTTGAGATTATTTGAACGCGACTACTGCAGTAAGCAATATTATATGGACATCTCGTCCTCAAAGCGGGGGAAATGGGCTGAAAGAACTGCAAAATCGAAATTTCAGCTCTCGCAACAAGTAACGGAATAACGACCTATTGGATTGGGCTGCGTAAATTCGGTAGTGAATGGAGGTGGGAGAATGAAGCTCCACTGACCTTCTTGAACTGGCGAGGGAGAGAACCAGATCGATGCTGCGGCCCGGACGTGACATGTGTGCTGGCTGGCTATCGAACGGGATTCAGTGGAAAGTGGGACGATGCTGACTGTAATAGAGGCTCGTCGAACTTGAATGGATACGTCTGCAAACTGAGATAAGAGAACCCGATCCCCTATAGTGTTTCCCATCGTATATAGTCATCTGAATTGTAGTCGATGACGAATATTGGGCGAATAGTGATTCATATGTTTTTAATAACGCAACTGATAGAGAATAAATTTTATTCATTGTATCTTGAATAGCGCAAAACGACCCACTATGGTGCTTGTTTATCTCAAGCGTGGAGCACTGCGACTCGGATCCTCAACATCGTCTCAGTTCATGAATTTTTAGCTCGTTTTCCAGAAACATGCAGCCTTTCAAGGAGAACGCACGATGCTTTGGGAAATAGCTCGTTTGCTCGAATCGCTGCATCGATCAAAATCATCAGTATTACATAGTTAACTAGTCATTTCGAATACCTCTAAGAGCCAAAGAAATCATGTAAAATCGCAGGAAAACAGTTGTTTTTGGCGCACCAAAAATTGTCACCAACCATGGGAGTGGGACGTAGAAAAATGACATTGAAACAACAAGCATTCGGCTTTGCAATCCACATACTTTTGCTTTCATTTTCGCCGACCATGAGGACGCATGAGAGCATGATTTCACATTACTCTTTTGAAAACATTCAGGAACATTTATATAAACTATTTCCCTCACGTCATGATTCCCGCTGCCGTTTCCATCAGGATATCGCGTCATAACCGGGTTCTCCCAGGTTCAATGCACTGCCTTATGTTTGCGATTTTTTGGATGCGAAGAAACGAGTAAGCGTTGTAATATCGGTCGACTTGCAGGTGACATTCCATGAACAGCATATGGCCACATAACTCTTGCATTTTTGGTTACTTTTCCCCTAGTCACCACAAAACCTCCTCATTTTTATGGGGCTGTTTCCAAGGTTCGACTGGTCGCCATTACCTTCTGGCCAAGCGATCCCGACGGTTAGCTTTCAGAGAAGTTGTCAATGACAGACTGATATGATATTGTTTAAACATCAATTCGAATCAAGCAACATAAAATCCAAATCACAAGTATATTTTTACTCTTATTTTCCGCATCTTCGAACAACGATGACCGTTTGAATATTCGGCGAAATATAATGATGGAAAACGCTGCGTTCATTAGAAAGTATAATATACAATCTACAGAAGAGCCACGTCTCTCGCTTCTCCTAGGAGAAAAAAACGGTATTAATTCAGCTTTATGCAGCTAAGGTTTATCGACAGGGATTTCGCGCCGCTTTTTCAGTGTAGATAGTCAGAGCAAAACTGTTTACTGAACTCATCAGTACCTTTGAGAATTGAGTTAGCATCAACATAAGGACATCAGATTGATGGGGGTGATAGCCTCTTATTGAGGTTGCGAAGAGCTTCTGTAGTGGAGATGAGACGAGCAGATTGCATAACGAAAGATATTCTGAGTGCCGAAGGTAGTGCTATAGCAGCGCCCGAGACCGCTAACGATTCCAAAGCGAAAAAATCTCCGCTGATAGAGCGAAAGTCACAACCTCTCGCGGAACAATATGAAGTGGCCTTCTTTTCCAGACGCACATTATTACCAGACGATGGACGATCTGATAAAAACCAGCATAAAATGGCGGATATCCAGTCTTCGAAACGGATTGCACCTAGCGCTTCTCCCCGACATCACTATACACAGTCATCCCCGTGGGCATCACAGCCTGCGCCTCCTCTCGCCGTCACTCCCTATGGTTCATTCCATTCCGTCCGTCCCTATGGCCAATCCTTCTCACTGGCTGTTGTGGTCGGACCTTCTTCCTGAATTCCTTGACTCAGCAGATCTTTCCCTCAATCTTTTCGTCCGCTCTCGACTCTTAGCGGTTCCCTGTTGCCTCTCCGATCAACCCTGCTGTTTCCTTGAGTATTGTCGCTGACGCCTCACTCATCCGATTCATATTTCATTCCCGTTCGCTCAATTGCCCATAAACGCTACTTCTACTCCCTGATACTGTATAGCCACAAATACGAGTCTTGAAGGGAACAGTCCCAATTCCCGAACTGATGAACTCCCCTGCAATCCTCGCACATAATCCGTCGAACCACTTGAGCGTGTCCGCGCATAAAGCACCACTGAACCATGCAGAAACCATTTCATTCCCGTTGAAATCAGCCCACCTTGCCCTCCAGGACCCTCGTGCCATCCCAGTATGTGCTCAGTCCGTCACGTTAGCCAATGACTTGCTGAAATTCACGGTTGATGACAGCCAACCTGCAACAGTCCAAGGCGACTACTCAGTACTACCTCATCAGCGAACGGTTGACACTATACGACGTTAACTTAATATGCGGCTTCTCAATCTTTGATCCATATACAACGATTGGATTGAACTAATCAGATCTTCGGGACCAAATGATCCTACAGATCAGGTCCCTGCAGAGCACACTGCATTCCAAACGATCACTGCGATCCATATGGGCTCATGGAGACAATACAGAGCGTCTGGACGGTCGTTGAAAAGTTGCACTTCTTATGGGTGGACCTTGACGATGTACTAGAGTCACAACAATGGATCCAACCCGACATCAGCATCAGCTACTACCGCTATCGCAGCACTCTCAACTCAGCCGCGAGCAACGGGCTCACCCACATCGTTCCAACGCCTGCCATTGCTCGGATTACATATATTCAACGGCGGCCCTGGAGAATGGCTCAGATTTTGAATTTTGTTTTCGGCGGCAATCGAAAATCAGCCTAGCTTTGGGGCAATGCCAATAAGGCGACACGTTGGGTCGTTAAGGAGAACGAGAAAAGCATCAAGAGAAAACGGCGAACGGTTTGTGCAAGGCGTTATTAGCAGTAGCAACACTATTCGGCAATGTACAACCGAGTCGAAAACTGCAAACTCTCCTTGGTCATACACGTGCTCCGTTCCTAAACCATGACTACCGTGCTCGACGAAGTAATGGAAGAAACGCCATGGAGTTACAAAGACGAGACCCCGCGGCTCGCACCAACCATAGCCTTACAACGTGACAACCGCCAATGCGTCGTACGTCAGCTCTTATCAGCACAGCTGAAGCTCGTTATCCAACAGGACCCTCGAACAATGACCGCCCATTTAGAAGAACGCTCACTCAGGCGATCAACAACGTAACGAGGAACGTAGTCGGTACAAATGGTGACCGACCAAAGAATGCGAGCGACAGAATTACTTATACGTTTTCGATGCCACAAAAGAGATCACATATCTTCCACCTGTGTAGATGGTAAGAGAGCCCATCACTAACTCCTATACACTGCGGCTTCACGGAAGGACGATGCCCATACAGCTGGATAAGTGCCACAGCTCAGGCAATCCTATCAAACGAAGGAATCACGGGCTCAGGACACGCGAAGGATCGTGACGAATCGTCAACCGAAAAAAAGAAATTTCTCTTTTCTATAGAGAAAAACTTTTTAATCCACTTCTTCCTCAGACAGTGAGAAGAGCTAGAATATTTTTGGACCAAAGAAGTCAAAAGAAGTCTCCGAAAAACTTGCAACGCGATTGGGTCTCGAACGAACGTTCATGGAGCAGCAGGTGGCAAATCCTTGAAGAGCACCAGGGTAAAATTGGGCGTGCTGCTTACTAATGGATCGTCTTAAGATATCGAGGCGCACACACTGCGTCAGATAACAGAATGGTTTCTTCACGCAGTCATCACGGAATTCGACTCCCGATCCTGAAATAGCCGAATCTACGGAAGCTCCCTTCTCAACAGATCGCACCCCGGTACGTTCCCTCGCCTCTCCCCTTGATTCTTCCATCGGCTCCTCTGGACGGATGTCCACCCTGAAGCCTTCAACTATTCCTAGCGGATCGTTCACTCGATCCTTTCCATCGGACCCTTTCACCGATCCTTTTGCCTGCTTCCAACTCTCGACGCTTACCGATTACCGTCTCCATGCAGCCCTGCTGACCCCTCGACGATTGCTGCTTGCGCAACACTCGCCTGATTCTCATCGTCCCCCTCTTTGTTGTAATTGCCCACTAATGTTTCTTCTACTTCCTGAAGCTATTTACCCACATTTGTGATTCTCGGAACGAACAATAACAAATTGAAATCTCAAAGTCTCCCCTCCAAGTCCCGCGCACTGAGCGACCGCAAGAGCATTTGAAGGACACTGAACATACGCTTTGCATAATCCTTCGCGTGCAACTCGGCAATTGCTTCTGAGGAATTTTTCGCAATCACATACACAAGTACCACAAGACGTTTCGTGTGCAACAATGTTGAGGTCAACGAAACTTTCACTTGTCAAAGCTTGCCGATTATACTACATGCACCGAAATAAATATGTGAGAAGAGAGTTCACAATTATCACCTAAGGTCATATCAGAAGCAACACGGCACGCATGGTACATTTGAAGACTTCCCTCCTCTTTTGAGAGGAAGTCAACAAAATTCTCTGGATTTCTAAGGGTCAGGAAGAAAAGGAGAAAGATTTCACAACGGAAATCGTACTCCAGGTGTTGTTGATTGACCTGCTCAAGCATGGTACGTGCCAACGTCGTTAATTACCACAGACACTCCGACCACCACCGCTGACTTCCTCCTGGTTCGCTTTGCTCGACCCCTGACCGCTGTTCAAATGTCCTTTTCACCACTGCTCCACCGAGCGCAACAGTCCCACCTGACGAAAAGAAAACAAAGGGGAAATTCACACCTTAGAACGAATTAACTCACATAATATCACAATAAGCCTGACCGGGGCGAATAAGTGGAGCTTTTGGGTGTGGTTCGAGTGAACTTGGGGCCAAGGTGCAAGTTTGAAACTGCATGCGAGAGGTTTCTTGAAATTGTCTCCGGCCACTTTCGTGAAGAGCGAAGAGTGGAGGCACCAATGCTCTTCCTGGTATAGAGAACAGCAGTTGTGGGGATGAACGACTTCAACAGTGGTTAAAATAGGACGAGGAAAGACCATGCTCGCCTTAGGCACGATAAGCCGGAGTAGATTAGAAGCAAGCGGATGCGTCCTTTTTCACCTGCACAATATCTCAAAGGTGGTGCAAATTCCTCTCGTTGCCCAGATCGGACATTTCTTGGGCAAGCAGGAAGCGGATATTTGAGGGGACTTTGAAGGTGACGGCGTCATAAATAGATGGTGTTTCGACGGCCTGTTGTGCAGCTGCTAGTTGGCAAAGTATTCGTTTCAAGTCGGCTATAAATGCTTTCAGATCTTGCCACTGGTCAATGATTCTCAAAGCGTGTAACTGATTTCTTAGCTGCGCCCTGATTTCTTCTTCATCGCCATATGGCTGAGTGTTAGGAGCTTCAAATAATGGCCAAGCTCCTGGCCATTTACTGAAGCCCCTAACATTCAGCCAGTACGGTCCACCCAGCAATCTGTGGCAACACCTTCAGTTTTTTCAACTGCACGAAGCGGTCAGCGGACACCGCTGAATTAATAGGCAGTTGGATATTTGCGGTGGATTCGTCAATATGCGATGTAAGAGCCCGAAGGTCTTCTCGGTGAGTCCGTGGTTGCGTGGGCATTTTGTGGACAACCTTGGCTATTTGCAGCAGTCCTTGTAGTTTGGTGGCGAATGCAGCATACTGGGCTGAGTCTTCAGGGGTGACTGATGTTCCCTCCGTTGTGGTGGATGTTTGCAATTCCGTGAGTGCTTCGTTGAGGGCCTGTTATTTACTTTCCAGGGACCGGATATTGGGTCGAAGCTTTCAAAGCTGAATACGCACTTCTCGGTGACGTTTGTGGGTGGACGAGCGTAGCCTGGGGTGAATTCGAGCAAGGCATTAGGTGAACTGGAGTAAGGCATTACCATCATCCAAAAGTGATTCGACTGAAGCGGTTAGACCAGCCTTTTCCAATTAAAAATGCACTTCGCGTAGAGGGACCTACCGGGGTTTCCTTGCGGTGAAAAGTTTTCGAGCAGTGTTTCGGTTGAGACGAATAGTGAACACACATACGACTGCTTCGGGGGGGACAGATTCAGAGAGGTCGAAGCACCATATCGTGACGGATGACAGGGTCTATGGAAACAAAGCGGGGGTAAGTTGAAAGGAATTGGGGAGAAGAACTTTCACGAGTTGGAAGGATAAGTCGAGGCCAAGGGGTGAATGGATCGAGCCGAGTGAGTGAGCTACGAGTCACAGAAGAACGGGCGGGGAAGCGAGGTACAGAACGATACAGAGTGACAGCGACGCTGTCTACTTTTCATCATTCTATATATAGCAAACCATCGCATTGTCGATTGCCTGCGTTTCGTTGCCGGTGCCTAATCCATTGACGTTTGGTCTGATCTTAACAGCTGTTGTCACCGTCTTCGTTGTCTCAATACTCGTTCCCTCCATCTTTGTTCCTGGAGCGGCTGCCTTCGTTTTTATTGCTAAAACGATCGCCGCCGTCTTTATTATTGCAACACTCCTCAATAGCCAGCGCCGCCGTCTTTGTCTGAAATTTGAGTGCACTCGTTGCAACGAGCGCAACACCATGGAACGTCAGGAAAATGAGGAAACTGTGCGACGTAATGCGTTTGACAAGGAAGAAGGAAGGAGGGGCGTCTGGGTGTTATCAAAAAAAAGCTATTTACAGCAAAAGTGGTCACCAGGAGACAATGGATGCAAGCAGAAAGCACACCGGGGGTCGGAACATGTTGGATTCGGACGGGTTGAACACTGACATTGCATAAGGGTCCCCCAACAACGTGTCAGGATTTGAAGGGAAAACAAATACGGTCCTGAAATTGGGAGAGAACAACAGTGTCTAGTGCCAAACTTTGCTCACTTTCAGACTTCATTATTTCAAAAGGTTGATACCCTAAGGAATGAAAACCTACAAAAAACCAAACGTAATCCTCATGTGGGAGGACAACGACTGGGTGAAGAATAGCAGAATTAGGGCTTTCTGATAGGCATATCAAGCTTCTTGCGGTTCTGCATTTTTACGCTGGTAGGAGAGAACGGTGAATGAAAAGCATTCATAAATTCAATATCTGCATGCATACGTAATCAAATTTTTTACTACCCTTGTTTGCGGCTGGAACTGCTTTGGACGATGTCGACTATCGAAGTACACGAAAGAGTGCATTCAAAAATTTAGCAGTCAGCAGCGAGTGGAGGAAACGCGAAGGTGCAGTGGAGGTGCATGGAGCTCGCATGCGGATAGTGACAATAGCGCTATTAAGGGTGGCAGACGTCTTTCTATCTTCAAACTCATTCATTTCACTTCCGCTTCCTTCAGTTCAGCCATATTTCGATATTGTGCAAAATTATTAGTTGTTCTATTTCAGTGACATTTGCAGGCCATAGTGTAATCCTTTATATTTCCGTAGATCGATGATAAAATTGTTGCATTTTATGGAGTAATTTTGCTGTTTGTTGCATTTTATGGAGTAATTTTGCTGTGTGGGCCAAAAATAAAGTTAGCTTAATTTTATGTAAGTCATCGTAAACCAACACGATTTCAGCCCATATTAGTGAAGATCATTCTGCTCATAGTATTGCACTAACCGGAAGTCTTTGCTGATATTGGGATGAGATGAGCGGAAGGAATTCTTTGTAGACGTATGAAGGATAAAGCGAGCGACATATACAAGTATCAAATTTAGCATAATTTTATCTCACAATCTGCACGGAAGATGTTATCTTCAGTTTTCAAATTGGTGCACAACATAAATGTTTTTCGAGTAAATTAGACAAGGAGTCCTGATCACCTTCACATTGAAATGGGCGGAAGGAGAGTTTGAAACGACGGTGGTTTATTTTTCTTTTTGGTAAATTTTGTTAGCATTTGCTGCCTCCGTAAAGTAGATGAAGATCATCGATTTTGCCTTGGAATAGGCTCAGGTTTATCAGTATAGCCACTCTCGGCACGGTTCGCCGTTATGACTATATAAGAAGAGAAACGAATATGAGCCTATTCAAACAGCGACCTACGCCATATCGCGAACAAATCGGCGAATCTGCAGAAA
>JAARMF010003183.1:11349-21723 GCA_022844705.1 Toxascaris leonina
TATGACGTGGTTGTTGTTCTTTTTTTTTTTTTTTGAGCGTAATCCATAATGAAATAGGCGGTGATTTCTGCGTTAAGCCAACTAACGCAGAGAATGCTAACGTTCGATTACCCCTGTCGCCAGGATTCTTCGTCTTATCAAGCAATTCACCGTGCACTACGAAGGAAAATGATGCAAGAAGGACGAGGGTGTGAATAAAGATCAACATTGTCCTAAGGCAGCATGCAAGAGAAAGAGCTCGTTCACGAGCACACTTGGATGACACCATTCGAGTCTAACCATGCAGATCCCGCATGCACCGTTTTGCCTTTATCGAGGTAACATCTGAAAATATCCAACTGCTTTTATCACGTACTCCACATCCTCTCGAACAGAAAACTGAACTGTTTGTGCGTTTCCATTCAACCGTTTCATATTAAAAAGCCGGTGCCACCGTTCTATATACACGACTAAATTCGATTGCTTTTTTTAGCTCCACGGGCATAGCTCGAAATCTCTCTGCAACGAGCCGGAAATGACGCTCGAATTGGTTTATTCTCGCTTTGCTGCTCATAAAAATGCTGCGAAAAGTGAGGGATCTATAAACGCGAGGAATTAAATCTTCATATCCACTTGTCCCGTTCGATTTCTTCATTGCCATGTGCCTTATTGGTGGAGGAGTTAACATAATGTGCTTATGAAGGTCACAAAAAAAGTGAATTGCCAAAAGATTGCCAAATCGTCGTGACTACTTCTCTCAGTGATATTGATTTCGGTTTTCTTCAGTCATTAATAGGCATTATTTGCTAGGAAAGAGACAAGCAAAACACACCGATAAACATGAATGCCTTGGTCGCCACATCTCAAGTCATAATCGCCTTGCCGCCAGATGGTATATTTTTTTATATGTAGTGACTCATCGCTGACGTCATCATAATCAGTTCCATTGAAGCAGCCTGGAATCAGAATTATTCGCCTCCCCAGCAGACGTTCCTTCGAGGATACGTAGGGAAATAGGTCACGGATTCGGAAGCAGAATATTGCAGGCGGACTTCAACGAAAGGTTGTTGCAATGGTAGATGGAGATTTCAATTGGAGCTTTGAATTTAGTAGATGGAGCTTTCAGTATGTTCAATTTTATAGCTTTAAAGGAGAGAAAAAGCGAACACTGGTTATATTCAAATACAGCTTCGAGATGGTATTTGAGAACATTAGCAGGGAATTTTTTGCGAGAATTTTAGCAAGGAAACTTCTCTTCAAAACGTACTGATTCTTGACTAACGATAACAACAGAAAGCGGTTTCATAACAAAACCGGAAAGAAAGTTTACTCTAGGAAGCTGGAAGAACGGATAAGAGGTGCTTCGATCTTCATTTACAACACAGCCTACCTTTATTCTCGATCCTAGCACGTTTACCATTTGTGTAGACATAACAAGATTTGAGTTGACCATTGTCGAGCACAAACAATCCTTCCTTTACAATATCGCCATTCTTATCAACACATGCCACTATCCTGAACACAAACTTCTATTGCATACTTACTACGCTTATAGCAAATCAATCTTCTGATGAACTTATAACAGTTGGAACTGCGAATGATAATGGTTTCATTTAATATGTATTCAATTATCGGATTTGCTTGTCAGTTTGTATCGAATCTCTAGGATCAGTAACTGAAATATACTTGCACTAAGAATCTCGATTATGGAGCATTTTAGGTATTAAAGAAGGAAAATCTCGGCAAATATGAAACACTAAGTTAGCGATTCAGATAGTGAATGTGGAAGGCAAAGGTGCGAATTTACTGAAATGGGTAAACCGTGGAAGAAAAAAGTTCTACCAAGTACTGAGAGGAAGCTTTGCTGCATCACCTTTTCCGTCTTTACCATTCTAACACATCGCTTCATTGCATGCGGTAATTATATGGCATTTCTCCCTCCCTTAGCTACTCTTCTGCGGAAGAATCTTCCAGCTCTGTTTCTCCCGCATCACCAATTCTGGTCCCCAGATTCCCGCTTGTCCTGCGTTTCCGCTTGTTTTTAACTTCTTGAAAAGCCAACTGATGATAAATGAAAATGTAATGCATTTCAGTTCCTGAGCTGAAAAAAGGTGCCGAAGTTACGAACATTACACCGGATTTTCATACGCTCCAAAGAATAGTTGTCATCATCATAGATGGCGAACTAAGCGGGCATCTTTTTAATGCAATAGGCATTTAAAAAACGGGAAAGTAATTGAATGGAATGTACCAAATGCGCCAATCCCTCTGTGGCATAATAACGTCAATTTATTCATTAGACATGTCACAATCAGCATGAAAATTTACCAGTATGCTCGAATCAAAACTGCAACTCACTAGAAACATACAGAAGCTAATAATAAATTTGAGCAGTTTCGTGTGGTAATCTTATACGCAGACGGTGAAAACGTCTTAAAATGTCGAGATGGCTGGAGAAAATCTTCAATTTTCCATCTGAAGAACAAACAAGCAACAACACAACTTGTAGCTGCTGGTTTTGATCACGCCTGTTAACTAGACTAAATATTTTTGAGTTCGTTAGATAAGAACCAATTTTTCACTAACGCTCGAGATTTCCGAAAGCGTCCGTTGCATTTAACAGTTGCTAAATGCAGAAGAAATTACTTCTTGGTGATGCATGAGACGAGAAAATGCTTTGAGAAGTACTCATTACGATGCCCATCACAAGCACTCGGCTCTTCACCGGATCCTCCGTTCTCATCATCCACACAGGAATATTCGATACCGTTTTCCCAAAACGATTCAGTTTCCAACGGAATTGTTGTGCCAAAGTCACTTATGCAATTCAATACCTGCAAACAGGATATCATGACTTCAGCAATTTTCATAGAGGGCATTAAATTGATGTAGATGTTATAGCTCGTCAAGGTGGGATGCCGGAAAGGTGGAACGCTGATTTCAAGCTCCATATGTGTATTTGTGTTGCAACGCGAGGCGGTTGTGTCGTGGTTATTGTTTGCATGCAATCTTCGACATTTGGAAGCGGCGCAAGCTTTGCTGTTTTGCATCTCGCTGAAGAACTTTCGAAGAAGTCAGTGCGAGATTTGCCATTTTGCATCTCGCTAAACGTTTCGGAGAAGGCAGTGGTCAATCGCGCTATCGGGAGTCGATAAGTCTACAGCTCACATCGGTCGGGATCGTGCTGCTGCCGACAATACTACAGTTAACGAAATCTTTGAAGAGCTGGATGTCGACGTCACTCCTAAAGAAGTATTCCGCATGGGACTACACGACGAGAACAAGCATCGTCGCATAAAGGTGATTTTCGGCAATATTCATGATGCAATACAAGTTCTGAAGCGTGCAAGGCGGCTGAGAGATTCGCAGCGATTTAAAAATGTGTTTATTCGTCGCTCGCACTCAATGCGTCTTCTTGAAGAGCTGCATGAGAAAAGACAATCTGATTCAGGCACTGACTACATCATTTATAAGCAGCATATAATCGACAGGTCAACGCTTCCTAAGCAAAAATGGGTGCAGGAGAAAGTTAGTGGAGGTCACCTGGGCAGAGGGACTTCACAACCCTTTGGCACTGGAATCTGCTTCCTGCTGATAATGTCAATGCTTCCACTCCTTCAGTTTTTAAACTGCGGCTGAGTCGCTTCGATCTACACATTATTGCTGCTCTCACGTTCTAAATGTCTAGTTTCCCAATTTGTGTCGTTGCTAACGTCTTTCTTCTTCTTCCTGCTCATGCTCACATACTTTTGTATGTCTTCCCAGTTCCGGACGTGAAATAAATAAACGAATAAATAAATACGGACTTTGAACCATTTCTGCAAGAAAACATATTGGCAACGTTCGACCCGCAGTCAAACTCATCATGTCGACGAGTTATCTCGTTATCCTGTACCTTGTCACCCAGGTGCCCCAGACGCCTTTATTCTACCCTAATGTCGATCCCAATGGAGGTTGACTTTGACAGATTTGAGCTATTGCGCATAGCAATACCTTTTATAGCTTGCATTCCCGACAATGCTTCATCCTTTGCAGACGCGAGAAAGCAGCCTTCACCGTACCGGCTGGTGTCGAGTCATTGTTACCGACCTCGACGGCGCAATATGTTGCTTATTCGCTTTCCTCGTTTTATGCTCATTCGTTTTTCTAGAACGCGCTGCGCCTTCGTGGACAATCTGCGATGATTTTCTGCTGCATATTTATAAAACATTTGCCTGGCATGTCTGCTAACACCGTGTAGCTAGCTGTACACGAATGTAAGTTTGATTCTTCGTGCATCCGAGTATGTCTTTGCACGCTGTTATTACATTTCTCTTTGCTGTTTCCCGACTATAAGTTACGAAATCACAAGAATTCTAGAGAAAAACGGGAAGCGAAAAGAGAGTGGGAAGCTGGGCAGGAATTATAAACATGCAGCGTTCTCACAGGAAGAAAGAACAGCAGAAGTTTACAAAGCAGCTGAGGTCAATGGCCCATATCGTGCCTGAAGCTCTCATCTGTTTTGCGCAAGGTCGTGCAGGTGAACTTTCATTCCCTGTTCACAAGTGACTCTTCGGGGTCTATTTGAGGTGTGGAATCCAAAGATCTTGTTTTCTTCGAAGCGTTTCCAAAGTCTTCGTGGGCACGCGTCCTCAAGCAAATTGTCCATACTCGCGCATTTTCGGATGCCACGAATGTATGCTTATTCCTGCTTCTTCGAGTATTCAATATTTCAGCGTAAGGGTTGCAACACTTGACAAAAATTGGCCATTGCTAGCTGCAATTCAAGACGGCAATTCTGTAGTGATCCACGTTTCCTGCAGACATCACCTCTCGCCGCCATTTGATAAGCCATTTGCAACAGTATCACCTTTCCGAAGTGAAGCATTTTTAGACGCAATGGAATGGATTGCTGAACGCGATTCCCTCTAACTTGACATTCCTAGGTACCATATGTCCCGGAAAAAAGCATTCTAGAAAAGACATTGAGCAGAGCTCAACAGCTAGTGAATATTCGCCTGAATATTCGCACCGTATTGCAGTCTTTATCATGAAAACTTTTGCATGACGATTCGTTGTAAGGAGCGGTCACATTGGGACTCATTTCTCGCATCGAGTTCAATCACAGTTCCCGTTCGAGTTGTAGTTTAAGAGATGCAGCTGTCGAGTTCTTCATACCTGCTTTGCTCAACCGCCTTATTGTCGAGCCTCGTCTTTTCCCCATCGTTGCCGTACAACACCATTCAAAGAAACTATATTTCGGCAATTCATATTGTTGAGAATATTTATATTTGTGGAGTCATATCACTGCGATTATTCCATCGCTATTAGTTAGCAACTAATCATTTGTGTGCTGGTTCAACCTGCGATTCAAACAATAAAGCATCCTTGCACTTTAGCGGAAAGAAAGCGCAACAGGTTAAGTCGCCATAATTCTCCAACTGCGCCGAATAAAGTTCGCTAGGTCGTCGTACGACCTAGCGAACAGTTTTCGGTTATCATCTTAACAATGTTATTATTGTAGGCTTCCCATCCTTCTATGTGATAATAACGATAGGTGGAAATCACGCTCTATGACGATAGCACGAGATGAAATGGCATCTGCTGAATGATAGAAATTTCTTGAAAAATATTACTACCGCTCGATCGTAGCAAAAGATATGTGATGCAGTCTAATGATTGCAAGATTGAGGTCAGTCACAGCAAGACTGCGCTGATAGTGGCAACTGCATATAAGTGTGGGCACTCCCGCTCAAAAATGATGCAGCACACTGGGAAACTAATTAATTAAGAAGCATTTAATTGACGCCACTCACCATAGCAATGACAACCAGCAGCCAGTATCATATTAGTGCCACCTTTGAATATATATGAAAACATTGTTCCCGTCATTGAAAAGAGTTTTAATCGCAATTTTGCTGTTCAACTTGACGTCCGACCTCTATTTATGTTAGAGAAAAGGCGATATGACTAGGAGAGCCAGAGATGCTCAGCGGACAACTTGAAGCTGAAGTGAGTGGGCATCTGATGAAAGCTCCTAAAATTGTCATGCATAAGTGTGATAACCTCCTGAACAATTTAATATTTTTTCAGCGTACACATTCTCTTCCTCGCTCACGGAGGACTTAGCGAGGACCCTCAACGGTGTTGCAGCGCTTTCCGCTTCTATAATCCTCACTACAATTCGCCACTTTGTTCACTTCTTTACAACATATACGCACAACCTCCGCGACTTAGCTCTCCGAACGAGACGGATTTCTGACCTCATCCTCAAATATGCTTCAATTCCTTGTTCTCTATTTTCATCCATTCCAATAAACTGCAACACGGAATCGAATCCGGACCGTGCGGATCGGCTCTACCGCGGAACTCGGAACGCTCAGAGTGTTGAGCTTATCTCCAACTGAAGGTTTTGGCGATTCTGTTGCAGTGCCACCTATATTACTGAACTAGCTATGGCCGTTTCGTCTGAGTCTGGAATGAGTACTTATTTTAATACGAGGCAGATTGAAAGCTTTCCGGTGGGAATGCAACTTAGAAGAGTGCTTGGTGATGATGGCCGCCTTCCAGTCTCACGTTCTTACATTTTTATCTCTGCTTTTATATATACATATACGTATATGTGTGTTTATATATATATATATATATATATATATATATATATATACGTTGGTCGCCATAAGCTTTTGGCGAACATAATATTGGCCCATGATTTCAAAAATGGGAAAAATGAAAAAATGAAATGATAGCTGTCAGAAACTCTGAACGATGCAACAAAATTCAGCTTAACTTTCCACAGTACAATTGCATTGCATTGCCATAGATGAATGTATCTCTTACGTTTAAGAAAGCCGATCGCTTTCGAGAAAATTTTTCTTATTTCTCTAAAATGCCTCCGACTTCAACGCTGCTTGAGCAGTTGTAATTCATCAGGATCCATAGAAGTTATTGACACTTACAAATGCAAAATGAACAGCGGAGTTCATAGAATCTGTGTTCTTCAGCTTGTGCCATATCGATTCGATCCACTCAACAACAAGCTTTTTCGCATGAGGATTTGAGTGATCGGCTTTTTGGCCTCAAAGATGTTCTCGTGAGCATTTTATGAGTGAGTGAATGTTTTTGTTTTTTCGTTAAGCATTTCGACAGTTGATTTGTTTCATATCGATCATGAAATGTTTTGTCGTTATGTATCAACAATTTTGCTCGATGTGGTGAATGGCAATTCTGGTTCGATTGCTTCACTTGCATATTTTTTCCATTTGCTTTAGCATGGAAAGCCATATGAGCAAGCTCGTTGCTAGGTTATGACGTTTTCTTATCACTGTAAAACCTCTTGATTTCACACACATATATTATAGCAGAAGAGAATTTCTGTGTCACTTAATTTTTGTTACGATGGGGCGTTACCCTGTGTTGAGAATATTCTGCACCCAACTATACTGCAATAGTTAGTCGAAATGTAACAAATATGAATTGAACAAATTAGGACTCTTTCGGCTTCGCATCATAACAATGTTAAACCAACCTTTATGTGACCATTTTTGCAGGTAACATTGAAGTATTCATTCCGAACCCAAATCGAGTTTTCTGCAAATCGGTCACCACGATCGACGCAGTCTGTGGCGATGGCAACGATTATGAGCAACGAATAGAGCAGTAAGAGGCGAGTCATTACGTGCAGAGCTGTGAAAACTTCACACCTCAGGCAGCGCCACATCGTTGCATCAGCTAACACCACAACTGCCATCACACCTTAACTCACCTGTCGCCTCACACCGACGGGCAGCCAGTCGTCTGATGTAACCTGCCCATCATAACTGCATGCTATAAAGCTGTAAAAATGTTTCTTTCTGCAACACGAGCGCCGCACAAGATTATTGCATTTTTGCAGTGTGGGTCGGCAATTGCGTTTGAACATTTCAGCGGGTGCGAATGCTCGTAGATAATGCAGTCTGTTCAAGTTCCATTAACTTTACTGGCAGTGCAGTGTCATCAACTGTCTAAAAGTGTACTCTTCACCTGGGAAAAATGCTAGCTAAAATCAGTGCAGGTGACCAGGACCTAGTTATAGCGCAGTGGTCGTTGTACTGTTATCTGGCTGCCCTGCTACAATATTACTTCACAGAAGACCGTAGTGGTCTTTTTGTCTGCCGAAATATTGAGCTCGTCAAGATGGTCACTCAACTTCCTCTCATAAGAATAAATAAGAGCAAAATAAAAGTGAAAAATCTGTAATTGCGGTCAAAACTTATCAGCGTAACAGAACATCAACTTGTCATACTCGGAAGTAAAAATCTTACGAGAGTTGAAATTTGTTCAAGAGAATAAAAATGTTGAGAGTTCAAAGGAGAACATTGATCTGCAGTCAACCGTCACTAGCCCATCAGATCTTGAAAATCCTCGAATAGGAACATCACGCCGTTAACCACAACATCACCAGCTAAGCAACATGGAGCACGCCACAACTTCCTTCAAACTACCATCTTGCATAATTGCCCAAAGGCGCTGTGAATTGAAGTATTTACCTGTAGCGGATAAAATTCTAGCAGACAAATTTAGCAGCAAAAATTCCACCCAACTCTCAAGTTCTCGCCTACAGAATGAAGTCAATTCTTGGGGAAATTGGTCACAATCATTGATGATGACAAAATATTCGATCACAAAAACTGTCCTCCCGACTATACCGGCGGGTCGTCGCACTTTTGCTTCTTCAACAATTTCTAGTCGAATTTTTGTTGAATTAGTTGAATTTGCACCATCACTGTGGTCAAAAACGTGGGGCTGTAGAACTTCGCCATGTGATGCATGTTGCATCAAGTCGGAAATGCCATATTCTTTCACGTATTTTATGATTAAAATGCCACGTTTTATATGCACCTAATGATTTGTCGAGTTTTTCTTACTTCACATCCATTTGGCGACAAAACATCTGTTGGAAATAAAGAGAAGAAACGAAAAAAATGAATGAAATATGACATTGATGAAACATAAAATGGCGAGTTCAAGACAGCGATAGCAAAAAACAAAAACATTTTGGCACAAACTAACTTATACTAATGAGATGAAAAGCCGATAGTATCGCACTAAAAACTATGAAAATTACGCAATAGCAGTGTGCTTGATGAGGTTTTCACATTCTGATATGAATTAACAAAGCAATCGATCCAATCAATTGGTCATCGTATCAATGATTCGATTGCATTTACGCTTCCCAATAGAGCTTGAGGGCTTTTGAATTAAGGAAGATAAGATCGCTGATATGGTGCATTGAGTTGGTGCGAGTGATATGTATACGGTGGGAATAATGATGTAAATTGCAATGTTACCGTAACATATAGGTAAGAATCAATCATCCATTTGATAGTGCTGCAGGAAGATGTGTATTAAATGCTCATTCGGCCAACTCTTGGCTAAATTTTCAAACGAAATCGAAATAGCATCAGATAATAAAACTGTGAAGTCTCGATCCTTCATAAGGAAGTCCCACTAATAATTCTTTTCATCATAATCGCGGATGATTTATCTTACCTGTTACCTGATTAACCGTTACTTTACAGTGATTGAGATGGTTCAGCTAGGATTTTCTATATAGTGCAAATGATGATCTCACTCGTCGTTTCCGGTCGACTCCAGCCGTGTTCACTTGTTTCTTTGCTTTTCACTGAGGTGGATTGATTTGAAATTCTTTTGATCCAAGCTTTCGTTTCTAGCCTTTTTTTGCTCTCGTCGGCTTTCCTCTTTCTTTTGAACCATTCTGACACTCTTCCACTAATTTCGTTTTCGAGTGTTTTAAAAACCTGCTTCACATGAGAAGCCCTATGTCGGTCTTTGAACTGAATTTTTAAGAGTACCTCATTAATCTCTGAGTTCAGTTTGATGTGAGACTGAAGCAGCTCATGAACGCCTCGTTTCTTTACGTTGACATTCACATTCCGTTGAGGCATGATTCAGACTCTGCCGAAATTGTAACATCTGTTACTAGTTGAGGACACGTCTCAGTAGGCTTTTCATGTTCACCCACAAACAGGAGGATACTCGCAAAGTACCCCTGTAAAACCAACACCGATTCCATTTCGCTGCTTGTTCCAAAGCCAGTTCTTTCAGAAGAAATACCGCCCTTTTCAAACGTTTTGAGATGGATTATATTCAGACATTCAGCATGAATTAGGCATTAGGAAACAAACTTGCTTTATGTGTTGCAAGATCACCCGGTTGTTCAGAAATAGCTTCGCTTGAGCGACGAACTCGAGCATTTGTTACCACCTTTCATTAGCGGATATTCTCGCTTCAAAAGAGTTTTTTGGGAGGCGATATGCGTGCGGCGTGCGTAGAGAACGTTAAACCAGGACAGCCACTAAACAGCTGAAGTAGCGACTCGACTTTCATTCGTTCATGACTCCCACCTCTTTTCTC
>JAARMF010003186.1:0-15582 GCA_022844705.1 Toxascaris leonina
TTTTTTTGCTGGATTGGTAAGCGAGTATCTGCTGCACGACAAGAGAATATGGTATGAGAGTGAGGTCCTATATGAGGCCTAAAAGTTTTTGTATTGAGCTCCCCTTTGGAGATCAATAATTTTTCATGATTCTCCAAAAGTCACCAGCAATGGAACTGGAGACAACTGAGCAACAATAACAAAAAAAGGTGTTAAAAAGGAGGCAGCCTGCACTGCCCTATTGGTTTGGTCGGAGCCTCAACTGTACTGCTATTGCTCTCCTCATTGACGTCTCTGTTGTCCGATGACCTCTGCGTTGACGACCGCCTACTTGGCTGCTTGCGAATGACGCCAAGTTTGCGGAATGCGCATTCCACGGCCAGTGAAGTCATCAGTGCGCGAGCTTCCGCCATTGATGACCTCTTGCAGCTTACATTTCACCGCAGCCGCCGTTGCGACTCAAATACAGCCTTCCGAATAAACAGTCCTTGTCCGGCACAATACTGTAAGGTTTACCAAATTGCCAGTTACGAGCAGCTGCTTTCGTCGCGTGGACAATCTCAAACTTGCATAACCAACCAACCCATTATTAGTTATTATGACGTGCAATTGTTTATGTACAAACAAATAACTTGACGCGCAAAAACACAAAAATATAACACGGGTACTCGATGCATAGTACTTAATGCATAATACTTATGAACAGCGATTATAAGCGAACTATCGATAAGCACCTAGAGGATAGTCGATAGGATAAGCACTTGGAGTGCCTCAATTACATGAGTAGCACAATTCAAGAAGTAGCACATTGTTAAGTGCCTCGAAGTGTGAATACATGCCTTGAAGACGATTATCGAAAATCGACAAGAAAACACTTCTCTCGAAATGAATTTGGCCTTTTATGAGGCAGTTGAAATGAGATAGTGGAAAGAAAAGGATCCTTTGTCATTTCATAGAAGTTAACTGTAAAGGGCACGAAAAACACTAACAAATAGTCGTGATGAAACATGCTTAACGAGAAAACAACAAACCACAAAGATACAACTACTATGCGGTATTTCGACAAACGGTTGCCTGTTATCTTCTTGGCGCCTTCTCATATCTTACCTACAAGCATTTTGGAACATTAGTTTCTGCTACCAAGCACTGCCATATTATCCGAAATTTCTCGGCACAAGAGCCGAGAATTTCTCGGCACAACCTGATTGTGTCGAGCAAACGGAACAATCACCCAATATAAGCCGGAAGGCCTATTTCAAATAAGAAACATAGTGACTAAGGAGTTAAGTGAGCGGCAAAAATTAGCATTAAAAGTGAATGCACTAGAAGGACGCAACTTATTACGAAACATTGAAAGAAATGAAATAAAATGCGTGCATGCGCGCAATCCAAAACGGCATAAATCAGTTACAAACCTTTGAGGGCTCTATATTTTCATCTCTCGAAAGCACCTTCCTCAGCTATCGTGATACTCTTTGAAGGGCCTATGTACTTATCTTGCTCGATGATAAAAACGCTCCCATTTTTGCCTCTTTTGTAAAATCCTAATCTTCTTTATGGCTATAGCAGCATTGATCCCCATGTAAGCTTTTTCTTGCCTTTTTTATTCGTCAAACCTCGGATGATGCTAGTGCATTCAATATTCCTTTTATGCTAACATAAGCAGCTGGGAACGAAGCTGAGTCTCATCTTGTACTTTCTGTTTTCATAAATTATCGTGAATCCACGCAGTATTCGTAACATTAATTTTCTTCGCGTAAAATTTGTAGCTCGTTGAACGCCGATTCATCCGCCACCATATCTTTCTTTTTCTTTCCTTGTTTCGCGATTACAGTTTCCACAATTTCTATCTAAACATCTGCGGGGCATTATTCCAATGATTTTCAAATAGGATATTCATTCATGCAAAATGCTCAACGATTATCATGTTTGTGCTATCCATAGGAAGAAAAAAATAGTGAGGTGCTTAATTCTTGTGGTCGGGCAGCTTATATTTTCAGCAGTTTCTTCTATTGATTAGCAAAAGATAGATTATCGTTGTGAAGTATGGATCCTTGACTTTGTTGAAGGACCATCGGTAACGGAGTCGTTGTGGTGGTGGATTTTTTGAAGCCGGAGAATCGAATGACATCGATTGGCACTTATTATATACCACTGCCCCTCGACCTACGGCAATGTTATATCAGATATTGTTCATAGTTAGCAAGAAAATAAACGCTCTCGGCTAATGTCAGTGATAACAGCTCGAATAATTGGAGGACCAAGAAAGTTTTGAGTAACATTCACGGCGATTTTTGAATATTATCGGAAATTCGACGTTTGATTCTGTAATAATAAACCTGCGGAACGCAAATATGGAGAAAATATTTGCAGAAATCAATTGAATATATGGCGAGATTTTTTGAGCACAACACTTTCTTGCCAGATTTTTTTGGCCGAGTAAGAAACGATTCTAAAATTAATTTGGGCATTTTTTTCAGACAATACCGTTGATATTTTTGATGGAATCAATAATTCAGATGCTATAACGAATGATGTTTCGAGCAAAGAGTGAATCTAAGCTTTACAAATAGGCTATCATATTCATTTGTTTCATTGATTTAAGCACAATTAGAAAATGCTTCGACTGAACACGCAAAATATTTCCTCAAATCTTGAGCTACATCGGTTATAAGAGCTACCCTCTGTGGATTACTAAGAACCATAAACTCGATCGTTGAGTAGTATAAGCTCTTTCGCACGAGAGTAAAGAATGAAGGGAAGTTTTGTGTGACGTGAAATATGACGAAGAATATAGAAACTCGATATTTTGGAAGAATGCCGCCGACAAGTTGCATAATGATGTTTTTAGTGCTTCGTCGAAAAGGAAGGAAATCTCTGAAGAGATTCTACGTTCGACGATCACTTCTAGACGAATGATGCTTGCGTGTTGCATTGATATATATTTGGGAGACTTGTTCATTTCGCCATAGACTAGTTGACTCTCTTTATATCTTCTGAGGCCTTGCAATGCTTTTGGCCATGGATTGTGCTTGCTTCGAGGTGCAGTGCTTCTTTCAACTGATTGAACTGCCTATCTGCTGAAGTTGCAACTCAATTTTTTAAAGTATTCAGCAAAACGGTCGATGAGCCATCTGGGATTTACTTTTGACTCATCAAATACTCATATTAGAGTGCCACCATGTCTACGAGTCATAGACGACTAAAATAAGGCCTCAGTTATACAAGCACGACATCTTCATTGTTAAACTCACATATGAATTGCCATCCTTCCCTCTTCTACTCCCCCCCCCCTCCCCTCAAACGTCACTATCATTATGAAAATTTTCTGTGTCGGCTTGCCCTAAAGTTGCGCGTTTTGCATAAATGCTTCATTCAAGAAGCTATATATAGATGTCGCTTTCTTTAGAGCTCAGTTTGTATTCGAAGTGAGGAGAAGACAAGTCGGTCGTCGTGAGATATGGCCAACGGGAATGAAGCCCGCTTTGCATTGGATGTTGATTCGCTCGCATCGGTTTGTAATGACGGTTGTGTTGTGTTCAGGCAACGCAACGACGACGATGATATGGCTACTGCGATTCTACTCGTCGGAAATCCGACTGCGGTAGATCAATTATCTCTCTGAAGCTAGCCATAATTTAGAGCATTTTTGAGCGTTTCAAGCTTGAAACAAGTGGACGGTGAGGTGGAAAAAGCAGGCGCAGAGAGGGAGAGGGGATTTTTTAAAATTGTCCGAAATCTGGCATATTCTTGGCGCTGTTCATCCTTACATTTGTGCGCGAGGAAATGACTTAGAAGCTTCCAAACAAATATTTCCTTTCTCTTGCTTGCGGCAAGATCCGAGGATGAGGAACCCTCCTCTCCCTAATATTGGGCATTTTTTTCCATTAATAGATAATTCTTATAGATTTTTTTCGTTATAAACGTGCGTTGCAACCATTGCCCACTATCCTATCAGCACAGACATGATATATGCGATAGGTAGGTGTATATTTCACAAACAATCGTGGCCTCAGGCTTAGATGCATATTCAAATGCATACTCAGTTACGGCGATTGCCCAAGTTCTCTCTTTAGGCAATTGCGTTGGCATGGAAAGCGGATTTTTCTATCAAAATATGGAATTTAGTCCTCGTTCTGATAGTTGATTAAAGCTGATATTGCTGTTTTCAGCAACGTCAAATTTGCAAGGTGAAAACAACTTGCAACAAGATGTTCGTTATCCGACCGGCGGTATTCGACTTAGAAGCTCATTCCGAGTTGCCTGTCAAGGTAACCAATAATTTGCTATCATTATTTTGAATTTTTTACCTACCTGAGACACAATCATTGTAGCATTCAATTATGGCGCAGGCAGGTGGTCACAAATGATGCACTTGGCTGATCAGTCACAATGGTACTGATACAGGTAGGGGGGCACAGTGAATAGACCGATAATATGGCAATCAAAATCACATCTGTCTTTAGATAACCTATATACCGACGAGCGATACAGCCGGAAAACAACGAGAGGAGCAGTGGTTTGCGATACACTACATTACATCCACTGACGACAATAAATCACCACATGAGTGCTGGGCTGATAATGGTGCTCGAGCTGATATAGTCAAGCGGTAATATCACTTTAAGTTTGTTTCTTGTAATGCCGCTATTAGAATAATAGTAATCGAATCAAAGAGACCTCTTGCACTAATTCAATCAAACTTTCTCTCAAGTAATTCATAGAATCTGCTTATCCACTGCAATTGATCCTAAATGTCATATCTGAGCTTCTTTCGCAATACTACCATCTCGGTTTTAAAGTCGTTCTCATCTCTTAGTCTAAGATGCATTCGGGCAAAATCTACTGAATCTATGCCGTCTTTGTTACTTCTGAGTAGGTGACAAACAAATCGGCAAATGGCAACCAGTTAAAAAAAGTTTGAAAACCATAAGTGACTATATAAGTAAATTGCTACTGAAAGAAAGACCTTCACTAAGAGGTTATCTTTCAGTTTGCGTGCAAAGTTTGAGAGAGTTAAAGAAGGCGTAGTGACACATAACAAAGAAATGGGAGTGGCATCGATGAACGGAATGCTATTCCAAAACGTGGACGGCAAAACGAGTGAGACACTACTACGCTGTATTCCTAACGATATGGTTTTGTTCACACCTGCGAACGATAGTAACGAAAAACGTCTCATCACTACAATGTCATTCATCAATTGTGCACAGGTATGTTGCACATGGTACCGTACGCTGGTGCACACAGGTACACGCAGGTGTTTGCGCAGATATTTGCACGAGTTCAATCACTCAGGGTAATCATACCGACCTTAGTTACACCTTGATACACCTTGATTATATAAGCTCTAGACTTGCAGAGGTGATCACCAAATATCGTTTATGATGTTATGTCGCAGTGTGAAATGACTCAATCCGTCAAGGTTTTTCTCATAAAGAGTTACTCAGACCTTTGCATTCCCTCCGCTTTTTTGCTGCTTCTGATCTTTGATCCCACTTAGAACTGATGAAAACGTGTTATCTACATAAGAGAATTTTCTTGGGCAATCTGCGCTTCTACACGCTAGTATGATTGTAAACTGTCAATAAATCTCCTTTCGTGGAATTAGAGAGAGAGAAAGACGGAGTAACTGAATGAGAAAGTTCACATGCTGAATCTAGTTGTATTGGTTCATTCAACCGATGCCTTCCGTTAGCTTTCAGCAAAAAAAATTGTTGTGATTTAAGATGAGACGTGCAGTTCAAGTTTGTTGTCCTTTGGAACCACAGTCGAACAAATATCATGTGGAGATGTTCACAGTCGATCCTGATATGCAGTACAACTTGACCGTAAGTATTCGCCGATCTCTGTGTAACTTTCACTATAACGGATATATAGTTATCTCGATTTTGAAGATTCGTTATAGTTTCTCTGAAACAAATCCTCGAGATATAAGCAACAAATTCAGATCAGTGTAGGAGCATTTTCCTGGATAAAATAAATTTGAATTTGTTTTTAGTGCCATAGAAGTTGATGACTCATAACAATTGTGCATGGATTAATTCCACAATATGTTTCATATTTAATTCGATCATTTCTTCGCATTGTCAATTCTCTCACAGGTGTTTGGAAACCTCTGCGAAACAACACGGGAGTCATTGTCCGTGTAAATGTCATTTAAAATTCCACAATCATTTCTTATTCTTGAATGCGGGATGCTACAAACATGCTCCGGCAAAGTGCTTTGATTACCTGAGAAATGCACCACGTAATATTTATTATTATTATTACTATTGCTATTATTGCTATTATTATTATTATTATTATTATTATTATTATTATTATTATTATTATTACTAATATAACATTTTTTCGCAAAACTTATGGGACGTCATCATCAGCTCAGCATCTATTACATAATGGACTTTACGAATAAGCAGAAATACTGCGCAAATTTGTACAATGCGTAATGATACACAAATCGCCATAAACATACATCGCTAATTTTCAGATGTGTTTCCTCCCATCGAGAAAATTTCGACAACAAGCAAAAATCGACAGACCTTTCATTATTGTAACACATATCGATGCACCTGATCTCAATAAGACTGCCGAACAAGTATGGGATGAATTCAATAAGACGCCTAACGCTCGTTGCATCATAAAGAAGTAATTTTTAGGATGATATCTCATTGCATGCATATTTTTAGTCGTTTAAATAGTAAGCTTTCGTAGAAAGCATAATAAGTCATAATTAGCTTTTTCATCGAACAACTCTTGTCAACGGTCACGGGCAATTCGAAGCAAGTTCTCGCTGGATCAGAAGTGAAATCACGAGTGAGTTGAAAATTGGGGATGAATTTTCAATAACGCCTGAGCAATTAGGGATTCATATTTTCAATGCTATCAGCTCGTTCTTGGCTTATCGAAGCACTCTCCAAGAGCACGATTTAAAGCTTAGCCACATTGAAAAATCCTCATTCGGCGAAAAGCAATGTTTTTGGGCTACTTATTTCTTATTAATTTAGTCTAATCTAAGACAGATGGTTGTTTAAATTGCTTCATTGATCATGCATTTGCGACACATCACATTTGCCACAAGCGAACTGACATCACCAGTTTCTTTTCTTTTATGTGATATACACAGCCAAAAGTTATCAGAGATAAGGAGCCATCCAAGAAGTACACCTCCTATCGATAAGGAAAGAAATATACCTTTTGTAGGTAGCGCCTGGGAAATAAACAAGGATTGAAAGTCTGAAATAAACGTTAGAAATGTAGTAAGCTGACTGCCGACAACTGGAATGCTCAATATCTGAACGAGATTTGTTTTGATGATGACCTCGTAATTTTANGAAATAAACGTTAGACAACTGGAATGCTCATTATCTGAACGAGATTAGTTTTGATGATGACCTCGTAATTTTAGCTCATTTATAGCAAAATTCTATTTCCCTTTATGTTGAGGAGAGTTTTTATGCGAACATGATAGTTAGCTTAATGCAAGCATTTCATCTATCGCTATCAAATGCTTCCTCTTCGCTTGTATCAATTATATAAATGTCAACATATAAATTGCAATTTGCAGGATTTTCCATAATTCTCTTATCCAGAGAGTTAAGAAAAATCCTTGAAAACTCTAAACTTCTGTGATCTATTCAAATTCAACAAATTCCATCGATTATTTGAAGTGAAATTCTTTTAGGATTCCCATATATTATGATGAGGCAAAATTGGAAGCGCTCTTAAATGAGCGTAAAATTGATGATGGATATATGATGAGTGGAAATGAAATTGATGAAAATGGAAATGTTATGCCAAGTTTGGTAAGTCGGTTAAAATAATTACAGCCAATTCTTGTGAAAGAGCACTAAGCACTTCTCTATAACTCTCTCTCTCAGAAAATGCGATGATTACCCCAAANCGCATCTCTATAACTCTCTCTCTCTCTCAGAAAATGCGATGATTACCCCAAAATTTCTGAAAAAAAAAAGTGATGAGCAATAGCCTCATAAACTAAACAAAAAGCTCAATAGCTTGATTGGATTTTCTTTATTCTTTGACCATAATTTCTCCACGTCAAATCAACAAACCAACAATTTAATTACTGAGGAAATATCTTCACAAAACTAAAGCCTTTTTCTAGACAATACGCTAATTATGAAGACAGGTACATTAGTCACATTAACGCAATTTTCATCTTCATCATTAGTTTGATGTAAATAAAACTAATGAATCAAAGATCCGAGAGCTTTCGAATGATTCGATGAACGAGGAGAAGAAAATATTTTAATGATTTTTATTTTTTACAATGGAAAACTTTCAATGATGACGACAAGCTTGATTTTCAATAACGCTAGCTAGCTTCAAGCGTGTTTCAATATCTTAAAGCTAACACATCATTTTCATCAACATTAAGCGATATGAAATGTTTTGCATACTCTGGAGGAAAAGAATGTCTTCATGTGTTTCAATTAAGTAGTTTGCGCTTATATCATTATCTTCTATTGTGTATAATCTACAATCGTTGATCGTATTTATCACCTCCTATAGGACGGACGAAACGGGCAAGATAGGGCAAGAGAGCCGAACGAAAGAAACGAAGGGGTGAGGAATCGACTAATAACAACAGGCGCAGATGTTCTCAAGAGTGGCAACGATGAAAATAATGATTTTATGAACTATGGACAAGAAAGTAACGTCGATCGTGATCCAGATGAATCAGATCGTGGAGCAAAAGTCTCTGATGGACGCATTTAAATGTCGTCCGCTATTGATGTCACTTCCTCCATCTCTCTCTTCCTCACTTGATGAATACTGATTCACTTTGAATTCTTTCAATTTGCTATTAAAAAGCTTTTCTATTTTTCTGATCGCAAAACTAAATATGCCTGACATCGACACTAATTTTTCACTTGTTTAAGAAATATTTGATTTAGTGTTGCATCGATTACTCAAATAGGCTTTTCTATCTCCTTGCCTATCTTCAATTCGCTTGTGTTGACCGATGAATTGAAGATAGCAAGTTATGGATCGGCTCCATCCTCGATGTGATATGAGTTTACAATTCTCTCAACTCCAATATATGATACTACAAATTGTTGAGGGATCACTTTTTCATTCGAAGAGAACGAGACGTATCACTCTCACATAACGCTTATGCTTTCAAATATTCACAACGATAGATGATCGTATAAGCGTTTACAATATTTTTAAGCTTAAAGAGATTATTTTCATAGAAGAAAAGAAATATCGTTCCGAATAAAAATTGCATCGATGAGATTCTTTGAATATGTATTTGATGAAGTCGCATTGTTCAATATGAATTGTCACGCTAACTACGTGTTGGATTTTTCCGCCGTCATCCTTTAGAGATTATGCTATATATGAAAATAATTTCTACATAATAACTAGCCGTTAGCATATATGAATTTGAGTGCGCATTTAGGGTTTTCTTCAGCTCTATTGCGTGATGCAACAACGGTTACTGCGAGAAGGAAGCATCATTTAATAATCTCTCCCTCTTCGATATGTGCTCTTTCCTTTCCCCACCCCATCCCCTACTTCCTGTCTACTATGTAATAAAGATCGCAGCAACGATTGCTACGAGTAGGAAGTATCGTTTAACAATCTCTTCTACTCCGCACTCCTCTACCGACCCCAATCCCACTTCCTCCGCTTCTGAAGCAGTTGGAAAAATGCCTCGAGGAAATTTTCAAAATATCAGCGTAGCATTGCTAGAAGTTGCGTCATCCCAGCCGAAAATATTTGTGCAGTGCAGCTCTATTTTTGATAAAGTGAGATATGTCGAAATGATACAACCGATTGGAAGAGAAAATCGATCAATTTGGCAAATTCTGAGCATTAATTTTGAATGAATTTGGCAATTTTAGTGGATTTTGGAACTTCGCTCAGAATATTTTTCAGATTTTTTCAGGGAGTTGAGGGAAGAAGGGAATGAGGTGGGGGTGTGCTCATCCTGTCTTCCAAAAAAATAGCAAAGAGGCAATCCAAATCTCATCTCGAGGCACCATAAAATATTATTATTACATTCATTTTTTCACTAAATTTAACTTTATATTCCGCATGATTCCGCACTTCTGGTCATCTTCGCTTGAACATACGTGGCATCAATCTTGTATGATAGAAATCTGCGATTTTAGAATGCCATACAACTAATCACTCTCGTCTCTCATCACTGAGACTGTTTAGTGAGTCATTACTTCGTTTCTATGATCGGCTGTTAACCTGAGGTGAATTTATTCCTTGACCCCTAGTTGATTCGAGTTTGACCTGAGCGTGACCTGAGTGATGAACATATACAGCAGCGAATGACGGTAGTTGAGAAACAAATCGGATGAATATATGAATACGCTTTAAAATGCCAAAAAAAAGAAACACAAATACTAACCTCCATACAACACCTCAGACTAATATCAATATAAAATAATGTCACGAATCTGTCTATGGCATCGAGCTAATGAGTTCCTTATCGGCTTTTATTAATAAAAAGGCTTCTTCTGGACAATAAAAAAAGCACACTTCATCACGCAGCTTGACTAATTGTGTCTTTAGAAAAACTCGAACAATGAATTAAGCTTCACTTTTTCTGCCAATATCCTCAACTTTAGTAACTCTGGATTCTTGATTACTAATATGAGAAGCACTGAATATTGGAGGGAATGCTACTAAAGCTTGCTCTACGAATGCTCTTGAGGTTCCTATGAATCCAGAATAATTCAAACAGTTATTCATATATCTCTTATCGTAGATATAAATGTGATATATGATCAAGCATTTCGCTCAGTAACAGTTTAATACAATCGTTTGTTTATGGTTAGTCAATGAGTATGTATACACATTTGCCGAGTGAATAAGCATCAGCACACGAATAGATTCTCGAATATATGTTAGCAAACGACATAAGCGGATTATTGACGCTGAAATTCAAATGATTCTCTGCGATAAATTGACATTTCCCAACGGCAGCCTCTCTTGTTTAGTACCACCATTCTGATTGATGAATGCACATATCTATAAACAATGAGTAAGCAACGCTTGCCGGAAGCGGAGAAGGACAAATGCCAGCGGCCGGAATCGGAAATCGATAAACAGTAGTGACTAGAATAGCGAGGCAATCATATTTCCGGTCGGAATTTTCGCACCTTATTGGGGATATGTTGAACTCTGCCATACAGCTTTGCGTGCTTGATATTTATTTGATTTATAAGTGGAGGATAGATGATAAATGATTCATCATTGTTCGTGTTTTATTTCATTCATAGCGAACTATCGATGCAACGCTTTTTCGGTTGTTAATTTGCGTCATCAATGGTAAGAAGATTTTCAATTTTATGGCCAAGTGAAAGGAACTTATTCAATTCATAAACATTGATCGAAAGCAAAAAATCTACACTTTAGTGGCTTCTATTACTAATTTTTCCTATTTTTGGTGACGGCTTTTTCAATAAATATTAGTGCGCATTTATTCTTTATGACGATGAATCCAAACTTTTTTGTGCCTATATCGTGACGATGTTGTTGTGAGGATGAATTTATAGAAGACTTCTGCCTCGTCATTTCTATTGTTAACATTATTTTTTATTATTCTCACTTTTATTATATTTATTTTTACTTTCATTTTTGTCTTTATTATTATTATTATTATTATTATTATTATTACTATTATCAATTTTGGGAACTTTGAATAAATTCGATCAGTGAGTTATTTTTTTCAGTGACAAGAGAAAATCTCCCACTCACCAAAGAGCAATTTGCATCGATACATAGATTCTCTCACCATAATTCATAATCTAGTCAATACGAATGCACTGATAGTTTCTATGGATATCTATTGATTTTCGACTTTACATTTAGGTTAGGCATTTATCTATTCGGCAATTTTTATGATATTAGCAACGAAAAAAAAGGAAGCATAGAAGTGCATTATTCTTTGCGTTATGTATGTTAGATATATGAACGTTGTGTGTTAGTTGACTGAAAACGTCGGAAGCCATAATGTTTCATCGCTTATGACTTCGCTTCAAAAAAAAAAGGCGAAGTTTCAAAAATGTGCTTCATCTCATGATTGTTTACAAGAGTGATTTTAATTTTGTGACAATAACAATTTTGTTATTTAGATAGACGCGTCGATAGTGAAAAAGTTTTGCCTATGAGTTAAGCTTACAATAAAATGATAGCTTAGAGCATATCGTTAGGTATTATGCCGTTGTTTTAAGCTTTCGTGCAACCACCGACAATCGTTTATCTCATTCCGAAACTTCTAAAACGCTTATTTTCAGCTATCCACATTATATGTGGGCATATTTGAATGACTTAGAAGAGTGTTTCAAGTAATTTCGATTATATAATTGCCATTAGGTTTGTTTAAGCGCTGCTAAGCGATGCTTTTCTCCTTAATTTTCGAGTATTCATTTGCAATCTCTCTAGCTGTTCAATGATCAGACGGAAGTAAACGCGCTCAGGATCGAATAGGCGCGAAAAAGTGATATGGAATAAAATGACAATTTATTCAGAAATTTTCACGCGATTTTTTTCCGAAACCTACCTTGAGACGACTCACTTCCTGATGGAAACATATTCTCGAATCGTCATTTGAAATTTATGAACGATTGATTCATCACTGAATCTCTCAAATATTGAAGAGTTGTGCTTTTCATTAATTCTTTCGATGATTAATTCTCTCTTAAGAGCAGTCGAGTATGTAGCAAAGAAACTTCATTTAGACTATTGCAAAGACGAATTTCTTTGATATTTAGATTGCTTGGCAAAGCTAAGGGATGTATCCAAATCTTGTGAGTGCAAATAAGTGAAGAAATTTTTGACTTATTGAACATTCATTCATTCATTCATTCATTCATTCATTTATTCACTCAACTAAAATCAAAGATGGGGCGTTGGTTTTGCTTGTTACAATAATGTAGAACTCATCGATACGAAACAATTTTTCAAACTCGTTTTCAGTCGATGATAATCCAGAGATAACGAGCATTCAAATAACGTTTGCTTCTGAGGAAAGAATTTTCCAACTCATGCGTCTTCTATAATGCAGTCTATAATCCAGTGATAATTGTGGTCATTTTTTTCCACTCATAGAAGTGCTAAGTGCAGTTATTCCTCACAAATTAGGCAATCTCATAGCTTTTCCTGAAAAAAAAATATCATTAGTTATTGCAATCGTGAAGCTGCTGTCTAGAATAAGAAAAACTAGTGAGGAAAATTTTGATGTCGTTTGTGTCATCAGTTCGGAAGAAGAGAATTTAGTGAAATTATTTTTGAAGCAACAAGAGGCTGACTTCACTAACAAGAGGTTATGATCGAGCGAAATCATGCGGACAGGAGGCTTCCATTGTTTGGTTGTAGGAAGAAAGCTGAAAAATTTTAGCTCAAATTTAGCTTAAGAGCGCAATTTTGGAGCAAGCTACAATCGAGCAAAACCACCCAGACAGTATTCGTGCTTATACCCATTAAGGTGCTCCTGGAGGTCTTGTCAGTAATGTATAATAATGCATCAAAAAATATTAGAAACCACCTGCGTGTTATATATGTTGACCTATATATTTTTGAAGCCGTATATATTTATATATTGTGAAGACATTTGATGATTGTGTGGAAATTTTTTATCAAAACTGATGAAATAATGCAATAAAAAATTTTAATTACGTGTCTTATAAATGAACATAAATAAAAAAATCCATTCTGCGCAGAATTTCTTTTCTATATGAAAGTTGATTTCGTCAAGAATCTTAATGAGCCTTCTCATAATCAAATGCCTTTAACACCTCGTAAGGGCGAGTGTTTTTTTTTCTTTCAAATCGAATGAAGAAGCTTTAATTCTTTGGTTGTGGGAAGAAAGCAGAAGAATTTTAGCTTAAATTTAGCTTAAACGAGCAATTCAAATAGCCATTCGATGTAGCACGAGAATGCTAATGCAAAAAGCTCTTCGACACTTTATTTTTCTTATTGGCATAATAAAATGAGCTAATTATACAACGATACGTAGTTTAATTATTTCTTATGCCACTTTTTCCATTTATTCCCCATTTTCGCCTTAAAGAATTCTCTTTGCGTTGCATTCGAAAAGTCGAATCTTTCCTACCATCATATAAACCAAATTCAATCATGAAAGAATCTTCAACGAGTCGGGTGAATAATCAGCGAATAAAGTAAGTTGAATGTGTTACCACTTTGCTTTTGCAGTATGTTTCCACAGCTATATCTAATATTCTTTTGGTCTATAGCAGATTAAATCGATTCATCGGCTTCTTCTCATAGCATCTTTTCAGAAGCTTGAGAGCTATTAATATACCATATTGAGAGGATTCTTTTGATAGATTATCAAATATCACTGCAACGGTTAAACCTGGAATCAATTGCTGGAAGAATAGATCCTTTTCGGTCCCTACAATAGCTTTTTTGATAAATACGTTAGTGGTGGCGCTCTCGAATAAATTCAGTAAGATGCGCCCTTTTTATGAGGAAAATAATAACCAACAATTCTTGGAATCAATTTTCTTTGACGGCACGCTCAACAACTCTTTCTTTTTAGCTAATATTTCCGCATCATACTATTGCTTTCATTGCAAATCCGCTTGGGTTTTAACCTCTGAAAAGTCAAACAAATGCAATGCAATGCAATACAAGTGACTGATAAGTAATTAGCCGAATCATCCCATTATTCAAGTCGCCCACTTCCTATTCTTTCGATGATGGTTATATGCTTGCTTCATTTGCACAAGTTCAGAAATCTTGACGGGTTTTCGATAGGACGTCGCTCTTCATTGGTTTCCGCTCACCATTATATGCCTCCCGTCCCCATCCCCCCCTTCCCTCCGACGAAATTACTCCGCCTTATTATTCTATAGGATAATCATCTTCGCAATGGCACGCATTTAGCTTTTCCTCTTAGCTTTTGGCCGGTCATTTCGTGGATCAATGCAAAGTGCCACATCTCTGCCACTTATGCAATATTTCCTAATCAACGCAAAAAAGAATTCATTTGCAGAGAAATGGATGGTATACGCGAATCCATGTCCGATCATCTTCGTACAGAAAATGCGATAATACGGGAATTATTAGCTGAATTTATTGGGACTTTTTTCTTATTGGTAAGTATAACAATCACTTGAGAAACATCAATATTGTCGGAAAAATTGTTTACAACGTTTGCCTGGATTTCGTCGTATGAAAATTCCCGGAAAAAGCTCTTAATTTTAGGGAGAAACTCACACTTTTCAACTTTCCGGTCCGTCACATTTTCAAGCATTACCTGAGACATCAATCATTCATAGTGGCAAATATATATATATATATATATATATATATATATATATATATATATATATATATAAAGCGGCATATGAATGCTATAAAGAACAACAGTTTAGTTGATTGGTACAGCAGCAAATGTCCAATGTATTCTTGGAGGAGGCAATATTACAAGTGCACACATCGCATGGGGGATCGGATTCACATTTGCAGTGTTCCTTGCTGCTAATGCCTCTGGTTAGTTGGATTTCACGGCTCAGTAGGAGAAGCATGTTGAAGTGGCAAGAAAATTAGCCTCTACAAAACGCGAATTTTAGTAATAATAGTAACAAT
>JAARMF010003187.1:3123-14029 GCA_022844705.1 Toxascaris leonina
CCCCCCCCCCCCCCCCCCCCCCCCCTCCCCATCCAACATACACACAGTTATGCAAACAAGGATATTGCACGCTGATTTGAAATTGGCCAATCTACGAAAAGAAGTTGGACCCTTACGCTTCAAGATATTCACCTCAGCCTCTCACACAAAGCATAAAATATTTCGCCCATTCCAAAACAACAACTCAGTTCAACAGTCATTTAATCAAAGCTGTACTTATTTGAGATGCACCCTACTATTAGCGATGCGTTTCCGCAATAATGTGCACCTGGTGTGTCAATAATATTGATATTTGTTCCATGCCAATCAACATAGGTGGCGGCCGATTGAATTGTTATACCTCGTTGCCTTTCCAACTCCATAAAATCCATAGTCGCACCAACTTCATCCTTTCCACGAACCTTTAGAAAGCAAAATTCGTCTGACAAACCACACTAAATCAATGAATAAAAATGTCCAATAAAAGAGTTGGTGACTCTTTCAGTTCAACGTCCCTTAGAGAGATAACACACAGAAAGTGTATAAGTGGAGAAAAAAGACCGCCAATGTGTAGCATCAGCGAAAAGGGACCTAAAACACTTCGCTGCGACACGTCTGCAGAATACGTTGATGGCAGTTTAATTACCTCCAATCCTCACCTGGAAAAAGCGACCGCACAAGAACGCATTAAATGCTCTAAGCACATCAAGTGGAAAGGAATATGTCACTCTAAGGGCAAGCCATGTCACTTCGTGCAACTTTTAATCCAACTTGACAAAGGCTAACAAAGAGGCTTGCAGGTCACACAAAAAACTGGAAGAGAAGCTTAGAGAAATAAAATGAAAGTGTCATAAAGCAATAGCAAAAACGCAACCCTCAATGGTGTAAATAATTGGAGGATATATGAGTTGAACAGGACAATGAACTCTTTGTATCCGACAATAATTCATATTTCGATCGGAAGAAATTGGCTTCCACAAATTCCAAATAAATGTAAAACGTCGAATACCATTGCAGCCTCATAAGTAAACACTATTAACAACCTCATGCATCGAGTCAATTCTGCCCGCATAATAGAGAATTCGCTCGGTCACTGTTGTTTTGCCAGAATCGATATGCGCAGATATACCTCAAAATAATTATCATAAAAGGCCTAATTACGGACGTCAGTTAAATAAGCTGCAGGTCGTGCTTTGCATCAGGTAGAAGCCAATGTCCTTCAACTACCTCATTCACATATTTATTCGTTGGCTTCGAGGCAATTTAGACGATCGAGCCGGTTATACCAAAACTCGATTGCCCATACAACACTACTCTCAATACTGCACCTAGCTCGGGGCTTAGAGATTACTTACCTCTAAATGAGTTCATTCTTATTTTGTCGCAGTAAAGGGATTATATGCCATAAAGATTATGAATGAATGCCGAATTGCTCTCTGTGATTCCCTGTGGGATCGGCGAATTCTTTGGCTTCTGCAGAATCAAAAGTTCTTTAGTTTCTAAGCATTCAACGGTCATTAGCCATTAATATTCAAGTACTGCACAAAGTGATTTCCGATATGAACAGATCGTTAATGATCAAGTTTGTGTTCCGACCAGCAGTAATGACCGTCTTGGAGTATTTCTTTGAAATGTTTTTGCAGCACCGCCAAAATGTCAGCGATTCTTCAAGAAACAGCTTAAGACGTTAAGCTTGAAACCTTAAGACCTACTGACATCTGTTGATATCAGATTCACTTGTAATCCGCCGTCTTCTGTTTTCTTTCAAGATACGCATCGACAACACCGATAGTTTTTCTATACTATCAAACACCTTTACGCGTTTGCATTCCCCTTAAGAATAAGCAGCACAAAATGGAGCTAGATGAGCAAGTTTAGTACCGCCTTGTGGTGCACCTATTTTGGGCCGTTTATTCTTTGAGCTAAAGAATTTTGCAACCTGCCCTCTTTCTCGTCCTGAAAGATGACCCAAATTTTGGTTCAGTTTCCCTCTGCATTTCTGCGTTAGTTGTTAAAGTTTCACACATATCAAGCTTGAAGGCGAAATCGACTTTAATGTATCGGTTATATCCACGACAAGGATGGCAATCAAATCTCTTCTATGCCATCACATGTTGGAATGGGCATGTTCGGTTAACTTCATAAAATTCCTCATAAGCGCTTTTTTCAAAACATTTTAATTAAAAAAAATATAAAAGTGATTGATTTTTGGTCGGATGCACCTTTAAATTTGCTCTCTTATTTAATTAACCTGAGTTTTTCTAAGCCATGTACCTTCGATATAACTGTCGTTAAAATAGTGAAACGATCGAAAGACAAGCTTTTCCTTGCAAGAAAGGGTCAACAGATATGCCACACAAAGCCTTTTCAACTGATTAAAGCACAATTGTTAGCATCGATGAGCGAACCATAATAGTCTTTTATGTTTCTTTAATAAACAAGATTTCAAGTGGAAACACTTCCCCCAAAAGCGATAAATTATATCAATAGAAAGATAAATGAAGAAAATAACCGACCAATATTTCGAATTTTCTCGATGGGTTTTGCACTTGTTGATGGGAGTGTCGCCGCTTGTATGGACGCATATCGCCTTAATATTAACGAATGCTGTAATGATACAACAAATATTATTGGCCATCTAAAAAGTTTGATTGCAATGCAGTGATATCAATGAGTTATATAATCGTTAATTATGTCAATAATTATATTAATTTCATCCTTAAATTTAATGGAATATAAAAAGAGATCGAATCTTTAACAATTACCTCCAAATGCAGTGTAAAAACTCTCTAAGGAATCAAGAAAAACTTTTATATATTCAGTTTTTCATATATTTCAACAGAGAATGGAATTGTTCGTCAAAGATTATGCACAAAAATCTGATGATTACAACGATATTCTTAATAACTTTATCAAAATTAAAGCATCTGCTCAATTTTTTCTTCAATTTTTAAGTATGATAACGGTCCACTACCAGACGCTCCTTTGAAGAGCAGCGAACACCTTCAAATAGTTGTTACTAACATTGCTTCCGAAATATAGAATATCAAGACATCAAGTTTCGTTAATTTCAAATGGCACTCCATCCTACTTCCTGAACCAAGGCTGACATAATCATGGTCCCACAAAGGAGGCAATCGAAGATGAAGATATTCTCAAGAGCACACCGAAAACCTATGAAATATCCCACACGACAGACCTTCGGGACGTCGAACACGAATAACCGGATCAAACAGTTAAATAAAGAAGTGCGGAATGATGCTGTGTATATGGATCAGACGAAAGTATCCGATGTTGTTAGTCACCCACAAGTTGTCCTTCCCTTGGGACGGGTTATAGGACATTGAAATCAAATATTCGCTATCTGGATGCTGATCTGTGGCTAGTGGGTGTGCCTCAGGAAAATTCAGCTCATTCACTGTTTTTTATTCCACCACCCAAAGGACACGGAAATTGTGCTTTCATACGCTTAATGACATCTGCTTCAACACTCTATTCGTTGTGATTGCTGCTATATTCACATATAAATGCTTTTGGGCCCATTTCCTTAAATAATCTTATAATTCTCGTAGTTTTGTCCGTTCCTTGCGGATTATAATTCAAACCCGCAAAGGATAATATATACGACAGGGATGACGAGATAACGCAAAAAAGTAGTTAAATAATTGTTTTTCTACATTGCCGAATGCATATGAAAAACGAACGTTAAGGAACTGCAAGTTTGCACGACGAATTGCCAGTGTGAGAACCATCACAGAGGGAGGGACACCAAGTAGAGCAGCACCACACTGAAAGTCATCCGTCGAGGAAATTAGACGTAAAAACGAATAAAAATTGGAAAAAAAAATACGACAGAAAAAATATCACGAGCAACATAATCGGGATGATTAAGTGAATAAAATCACAGACGATTTACAAGTGGATGGGAGGTAATCAAATTGATAGAATGGCTTATTCGCTTGTGCAGATACTTGAAGACCGATACGGAGTGGAATCGAAGAATTACAGCAATTAAGTTAATATTCAACGTCCTCTCGACCTTAGCACCGGATATAAGGCTCACTCTTGTGCTATTAAATTATCACCTCAGCATTCTAAACATCATCTCTTCTATAAAACACTTAAGTAGCACACTTCTCATCGCTCATTGCTTAGTGTGAAACCTGAATTTTTTTTTTTGGAAAAATTGCTCAGCAAAAAAAAAATTCGACGAAAGTTTTTCGCGCACTTGGAACTTTGCCAATTTTTGTTGGAATACGGTATTCGCATACATCTATTCGATAGAGCATAAGAGTTACCGTATCAACTGGCAACAAAACGCCACACCACAAAGTGTACATTCAAAAAGTGGGCGTGGCTTCGAGATTTGATTGGATACGATTGGCGGGAAATTGAGCTGAATTATGCGATGCGGTAAGGAGTGTGAGAAGAGTGTTATTTATGCACTCAATCGAAGAGGTAGCAGAGAAAAAGAGGAATGTGCTCTCCTAGAAAAGTGGAAAACGATGTGGAGTGACATCGATTGTTGCTGCCAACCGTTCGAGTGATTTCTGTCTTTGTTATTGTGGTATATTCATATTGCAATGCAAAGTCGATGTCATCAAAGGCTGAGGTGTGAGGTGATAGGGGATGGGGGGGAGGGGGGGGTTGTGATTTTAGGCCGAGCATAACCATCGAATTTAACGCGTTGCGATGTCTCAAACGGAAGGTATTTGCCGACCACCTCGCTCGGTGTTACCCTTTGTAGCCGCACTCTCACGCTGGTGTTGTTGTGGATGTCTGCCTTTGCTAGTTGATTGTCGTCACTCGTTTTTCCGCCCTGTTATCCCCTCCAACCGCATTTCCCACTCTCTCGCTGTCTACCATGCCTTATCTTCGATTCAGGACCGACGTGTCCTGAAAATATTCGTAGCTATATAGACGGCGAGCTTCTTCGACAACCCTGGTGCGTTGCATTTGCCATACTTTCTTCACCGACCTCTGTTTCAGGCAAGAGAGGGTGGGTTCCTTATGTTTTTCATGTCACAGTTTATATTCATTTCAGAAAGGTGCTTCATTTCCCCAGACAGCTGGGAGAGTCATCCAGTCAGGAAACGTCCAGTGTTTCAGAAAGGTCTCCGTATTTCCTTCGCTACGTTTGGAATCTCTATTTGCCATTGAAATGACAAAGGCATTGGGATGCTGAATGACTATGGTCTATAATATTACGGGAAAATTGTTCCCATCAGGATAGAGCTGTTGAAAAGCGATTTCAGTAATGAAGAATGGGGGGATGAGAAGCCGAAGAGAAAAGCATCAGCTAGCAAATGTTATTACGATAGGTAATCGCAGCTTTATGCTCGGAAAAAAACGTCAGAGAGGATTTTACCGCAAATAGAGCGATAAAAGAGAGGGAGTAACGTGTTGAAGAAAGTATGAAAATGCCCTCAGTGGAGTTGCACACAGCTCATACCTCCAGTCACTGTGTTCATCTAATTCTCGAATGCTCTAAAGTCGATATTCTCAAATAATTTGCTCTTTGCAGCGATCTTCAACGACAATTCTACACGGCGATCACTTCGCCTTTCTATTTGATCTCAAAATTTCTTAGACAAATCACCATCAGCATTACTCCGAGTTGAAGGAAGACGTGTGTCATCGAGTCGGCACTCTCTCAACGATCAAAACAACTCATCACTTTCGCAGACGGAACAACAATAGGTAAGTATAATACAGTCGAATACCTCATTGCTATCCTAGTTCCTCTATATATTCAGCTGAACGATTTTATTCTCAACAGGAAAAATTGAAATATTTCTCCTAAAATTTATGATTTTTTCACTTTAAATAAAACCAAATATCGTTTCGTTCATCCTAGATGAGCGGAATCAAATCTATCCTGAGTATTGTCGATTTTTTCACTTCTCTCTTAACCGTTATAATTTTACCAGCAATTAATCTGTGATGGTGGTAAAGAGGTGGAGATTTCGTTGATGATTAGTCGATTGACAATACTAAAATCATTTTGGGGTCCGATCAAAATCGAATGCATAATGCGGACGTTAGGTGATGGCTGATCATAGGCTGAAAGCTGGTTTTGGTTTGCAACGATTGGTCGAGTGTTCGCACATCACAATGTTTGACATTTTGTGCGAAGATACTTCAGAGGAGAAAAACGATTGGCAATGCAAAGATTCGAAATATTTTCCGATTTCATATCTTTCATTTCATATTGAAAGCAACGAAATGATTAGCAAAATTGGTGAAGGAAAAGGAAGCTTTGTTGGAGTAAGGGAGCGTGATGCTTGGGAAGGATATGGGTGAAAGTAAGTCATCTAGGGCGGCAGTGCTGTGTTCATTTTATTACTATGCCTTAGGGCAAATAGTTTTAAAGGGCAGCAGATTGTAAGGTAAAGAAAACGGAAAAAAGTGATGACATTGCCCTAAGCTGAGATGTTGAACAACGCAACTCTAAGCAGATGAGCAGCACAAAGCCTGACATTACTTGAGGTGAGTACCGGAAATAGCAAAGAGCTGCAAACTTTTTGAGGAACGAAAAAAAATATGGAGGGGGGAGGGGGGAGGGGAGGCGTAATAGTGTCTTTTACAATAGATTCTAAGGGTAACGTTCGACACTTCAGTAATAAAGTATCAACTAAAGAGCATAACATGATATTAGCGACTTTTCGAGCTGAATTGCTCTCAAATGATGGGCATTTCCAAACGTCACCCAAATGGATTACCTAAAGGATGTGACATGGGCAGAAGTATGTTTTCGAGCATGATTGAGGAGAGGGGTGTTAACTTCCGACAGCTTTCAAGGATATGGGTAGAAGGCTAATGTGATACTTCTCGGTGAGATGAGGTAACGTCTTAGCACTATCTGAAAGTCCAGGCTATAGAGGTAGCCTAGAAACGGGCAGGAATGACTAGGCAGAGGAGGGTTTTCCCTCGACCATAACTTTTAGATCGAAGCGATGTGCGGTTCGAAGGATGGCGGTGATGTGCTTTCGAATGTGAGGTGGAATTGCACGAAAAAGCGAAAAGAATTGGGGATTATGGTTTGCAACATTATTTGATTCAATGAATTATCGCTGAAACGGGAGGATAGATTAGTGAAGATGCCGTAGTTAATAGCTAGTCGGGCAGCGAACTAAAGATAGTCGAACGAGTTGCAGCTGTTTCCTTAACAAGTATCGGTTACTTCGAGGTCATAGCGTTTCTATAGAACAGCGATCAAAATTGAAAGAATTTCAGAAATGGGACGTTATGCACTCAGTGAATCAAAGTCACCTAACTTTTTTGTGGATTTTTGGGTTTTGATATATAGAAGTTCGCTTATGGATAATTACCACAAAGGAATCGTTAAGGTAATAAATTACCGCTTAACCGGACAGGTTTGAACGTCAACGATGTGAAGTAACTGAAGATGCCATAGGGTGAGTGAATTGATTTCATTAGTAAAGAGTGGTGGTCATTAACAGCAATAGCTTGCAGCCTTTCATTGATTTGTTGAATAAACAGAACAAGCAAAATATAGCACCTTTCCTGTATGCGACTCTGCTTCCCTTTTCTGCTCTTAGATAACCCTAACCTTGCGAAGCTATGAATGAGGGAAAGTGTGAATTCATTGGTCTCGAATGCTACCTGTCTTGCCTTCACAATCGTTTTTTTTTTTTTTTTTTTTTTTGCTGAGTATTCAGTGCTGATCTCATCCACATATTAGAAGCTTTCTTTCTGTTCCTCCCAATAAAATAAATAAATACGCGCATTAATTGAGGATGATGCACCGAAATGGTTGAAATTTCCATCGTTCGTATCTCGATGCAAACGAAAATTTGTGACAAAACTATCGATATATTTGATCGTTTTCTTTCAGTCCCGTATCTAATGAGCTGATGCTCGTGCTTGAGGCAGAAAAACTCAAAAAAACATTTCGCATTCATCTCCAAAACGTGTAAGGTTCATTCTCACATTGCTGTTGGAGGGGTTGTTTTGCACTTTTGCAATAAATTTGCTGATGTGAAGACTTAGATGGGGATGGTGAGGTGATTTACATAAGTGAATTTTCAACGGTTGAAAGAATACTGTGAACGAAAAATGTTTTCAAGGATATCAAAGTGAGTGATTATTCTCTAGTAACTAGGGGACTGAGTTGAATTAATCAAAGTTTTTGAATCCAATTTGGAACAAATTAAAGCGAACTGCTTTTAAAACAAGCGTTTCGAGAATTTGAGCGAATGCAATCTTTTTNGGGGGGGGAGGGGAGAGTTTGGTTTACAGTGGGAGGGAGGAGAGGAGGGGGATCGTCAGTGAGCTATGGCCTCAGCAACATTAATTTATACCTACATTGCCGTCGTGATGGTTCTATGTATATTCGACAGAATTGAATGTTTTGCCCTTAATCGTCTATAAGGAGGAGGACGGTATTCCTTTGCGATTATCTGACCTTTCAGTAATATTGACCGTATGGTTGTTTGTGAAGCCTCAGCAGTGATACACAGCTTCTTCAGCCTTTGAATATTTTGTGGTGAATATTTCCGATCTCTACTCCACTCTTCGTCCTCTCAGTGAATACGATTATACAGATGCGCTCACCAACTGCAATTTTTGACAACCTTCAATAGCTGCAAGCAACTTGCTTAAGATTATGCAGTTTAATATCTGTCGCATTGGATTGAATAAGGCAAAGAAGGAGATTCATTCCTCATATAGAAGATAAAAGGCTCCGTGTGGATGGTCAAGGGGTTAAATATTGCTGTATATACATTTGACTGTGATCAAATTGGTGGAAGAAAAAGGAAACAAAAGCCGCATATAGAAAGAGATTTTTGAGGAAATATTCAGTGTAATAAGTGATTTATTCATTCAGAGATCGTATTTGCTAATGGTTTCATAATTTTACACCTCGACAATACTTCAATGAAGTTTGTACCGTTCGCAAATGGCATTTATATTCTGAGCGAAATTTCACATAATGAATATGACACTTATCAATATGACACTACTCACAAGTGAACCGTTTGACCATTTCGATGAGGTGAAATCGCTGTTGGGATCACATATATACTGACGAGCCTTTGGGTTGCAGCAATAATTTAATATGCCATCTTAACTGGGATGAAAATGAACGGATATGCACTTCGCATCTCGATGCGGAATCACTTCCACACATCCGCTCAGCATGAAACTCTTTGTTTGTTTGCAGTTTTCTTTATAGAGAATAATTATATGATTTGATTTGCAATCGGATAATTGCAGCGATTCTTAAAGAGTCATTGCAACAAATTGTATCACTATTTTATCTTCCTGCAAACCTTTTATTGCATCATTTTTATATGGGTTAGTGAAGGTAATGTGCAATTTGAGATGCCACATTGCTGCATCACTGATATTATCGAACAACGAACAATTGAACACGTTTGGTGTGTGGTTGGTCCATTGCATAGGAAATATGTTTCGACATATAGTTTCATTGTTTTTGAGTAGTGATGGCATCGATTGCTCATATGGAGTGCATTACAAAAGGCACATATCGTGCAATGTTGCTTCATGAGCTCTTCAATTTATTGTTTTATAACACTACGTTTTTACTTAGTGCAGCTAGTTTGTTGAGTTAACAGAGAGCCGATTTAAGTTGAGACAATTTCGATTTCAGCACGATGTAGTAGTTTATCGGTGTAATAAGTAAAGGGGGCTCCTCCCTCCTCCTTCCTTTATAGCCTTAATCTCTTCAGTGGTCTGTTTAGATCCCTTCCTTGATTCCTACTTCTTTTTTTTCGACAGAAGCTGCTTCATTTTGCACCTCTTCGAGTAGCGGAACGTGGCTCTGAGATTTTTTATCGTTTCAGTTAATCCATCACGTCTGATTCAGCCCTCAGCCTCTTTATAGGTCCTTTCAACTGAGAACACCACTTCATGAATTGCAACATGGCCTTCAGCAGTCCTGCAAAAAAAAGAGTATTTCCGTCTGCGATCTCATATTTGTGCAACAGCTGATTTTCTATGTAAGCATTACCATTTTCCTCTTCTCCTACCTTCCCCTTCATTCATATTTTCTCGTCTCGTCTCAACTGTTGTGGTACACTGGACAACGAGTGCCAAATTTTATTGTTCACATCAAAAACTGTCCTCTCCTTACCTAATTCCGCCTCCCTTCCCTATCCTCGTTGTCGACCCCTCTGGTGAAAGTGGCCATTTTCGTTTTTCATGTCGTCATGTATCTATTATTCCTAAAACCTATCTATGATCCCTGCACTTTTCCTCATTTCCACACATCTTTCTTACCCTCAAATAGACAGCCATCCTCTAGTTCAGTCTTCGCCAGTTTTCGAGAAGAAAACACTTCGTAATATCTAACACAAGTGGTGTGGATGCCACTACGCAGGTAAAAGTTATTTTAACAGAGCTAAACGTTTGTCTTTAGCACAAAAGTTAGAATTTCAAACGTTGCTTTACGCTTCCAGAAAGAAGGGAGGAGCGAAATGCTGATAGGGGAGGGGGGGGGCAAAAATCGGGTCAGTCGCTAGCGATTTGAAAAGGGATCCCTTTTTTGAAGGCTTCATAGCTCAGACAGTATCATGGAGGAGGGGGAGGGGGGGGATGGGTACCCTCAATTATTGCGGCTGATTCTGGACCAAGTTTCCTTTTAACAGGTTGAACACGGCTCACGTGCTGATTGCATATATTGCCATCTCTATCCACTAAAAGCGATCTTTGTGTAAAGTTCAAGGCTGTCTCAATGCCTTCCTATCATCTGCCCATAGATGAGATTGATCTTAAAAGTGTGCGCAATTAGTGGTTGCGACTAGAGATAGCGATTGATCGTCTATAAACACGTAGTTCAGCATTGTTCTCTGCATTCATCACCAGCAGTTGGCATTATGTCTAAGTTGATTTTTGCATTTGATGGGAGATAATCATATGGGAATCTTCGAACAGGAAAATT
>JAARMF010003188.1:1951-21672 GCA_022844705.1 Toxascaris leonina
GATAAGAAAAGAACCATTGACTTTTTTTCAGAAATGAAAGTTTTCTCTTCTGCTCGCAAAATACTTCCGGCGGGGGATTTAGCACTTAGAGGAGCGATGAATGTCCGTTGATTGGTGAGAACGAAGGCGAAGTGTCACTCACTGAGTGTGAGGTCAACGAGTGCTCACAATTATTGTTGGTGTAGCGGAAAACGATACGATAGAATAACAGAAAGCGGATGAACGGTACGCTAATGCGCACAAATCCATTTAGGGAAAAGAGAGAATTTTCCGCGCGAATAGAAGCAAATTGTTGTGAAGAGAGAGCGTCGAAAACGCTTCAATTTTGGTCGATTTAGGAGTGCGATTAGCGACGAGGGATTATATTGTAGTGAGACACGGATTAACGCATCGATGAGTTCGTACGACAGGTGCTCACTGCCATGCTGACTGTATGAGTTAGCAGCCAATATGTAGTTAGCAATTTGCGCCCCGTCAAGCACCCCTCAAGGACAAATCCTTGCAACGAACAACGTTGCCTGGCCCCCTTTAGCACCAATGAGCATCCGCTCATATCACGGTGGAGCACCTTGTATTCAACGATATATTGCATATTAAGCGCCTCAATTTGTGTTATATGCGAGCGCTAATCCTCTTCACAAGCAAAGGTTTCCTCTCATCAATTTCATCGATATCATTTTCGAATCCAATATGGTTTTTTCCACACCTCAGTTGCAGGTGATTCACTTGAACAATATGCACAGTAGCAGTTAGAATATAATGTTTTGCTGTGTTTAGAGCTGCTCAAAAGCATTTAAAGACACTCAGATTCGAAAATAAACATGAGCGGCAAGAGTTTGCAGAGAAAAATAGCCCATACGGTTTACAGAGGTTCGAGCCATAGAATATTGAACAATGCGTTTCTTCGTTAGGATTTCGAAACGAGGAAAGTTCTCAGAGAATGTCACTACCTTACTGTGCAATAAAAAAGCTTGCGATTGTTCTTTAACGAGAGAGACTTATGCGCTAGTCACCTAGCAACAAACAACAAGGCGATTGTTAGATCTCATTTTATATAAACAAAGACCTTAAAGGGCACAATCGATCCTATGACCAAATCTGATGCTGTTTTAACAGCTATTAATGACCATACAGATAAAGCTAAACGCAACATATGTAGTACCGTAAGATTACAATGCTTTCAGAGACAATAAAATGTCACAGTGACATAGCAGCAGCGGGCACAATATAGGATATTAAATTCTCCATATCACATCAATTGCCATTGCAAATTCTCAAGAAATTATGAAGCATTTGCAACAAGACATTCGCATTTAACAGATGCGGTCATAAGCAGAAATATTCTACAAAATACTCACCTCTACAATAGTATCTTAAATGTTATCAGATCAATGCGAAATGAGTATGCGAATTCCCTGCCTTCAAATGTATGCGAATTTTGCTCTTTTGTATATCTACAGTTTTGTTTGAAGCAAAGAGATCGATTTAGAAGTCAGTAAAGAGACATATAGATTTCACTTAACAAAATTCACAATTTTAGGTTACGCAGTTGTCGAGCTGAATCAATGAGACGGAATCAGCCGTGTGCATGCTTGCACTCAAATGGGATGTTGTCATAAAACGCGTTGCGATGGAAAATTGTGAAACTATATGAAATAGACATAAATAAAGGGAGATGAGTGATAATGACACGAGTTTTTTCAGCACGCCAGTCGAATCTTTCTCGGCATTAAACAAGGACTTTATGCAGCACAAAAAAAAACGTTGTTATGAGACTAATAAATTTGAAGGCTGAGAGTAGTGATGAAAAAGGCGATGAAATGTGATATAAAATGCGCAAAACAATTATCTCAAAGCGAATATCTATAGCGGACAGATAAGGTTGCTGTTGTGAGACTAATGCAGTATTAAAATGAGTGGAAAAAAATTTTGATGCTCACCACGCTCGCCACTAGTGTTGGCTCTTTCTTCAGAAGATTCGAGGATGTCGGAGATCCGAAATGAATTGTTTAAATTCATTTTGCCGGCTGCACTGTTCTGAGTACCTGGTGTAGTACCTAGCAATGCTGCTGTCGATGGGTCTATGTTATAGACGAAAGGATTCATAAAAATTTGTCGAGGATCGAGCATGTTCATTGCGTTTGGCGTTAGTCTGAAAGATAGAAGAGCTTATAGTGATGAAGTTTTTTTGCTCAGAGATATCTAAGCGACGAACATTTCGACGACATGATTGCGTTGCAATAATACGCGGAACTGATAAAGAAATCTATCGAGCCATCATAAGCGACATTTCAATAGAAATTTGCACATTGTTCACTAATGCAGTTGATATTTTATGTGCAGAGCAGCTTATGTTCCAAACTTTTAAAGCATAAATTCATATACTCTAAAATTTGTATCCTATGACATATGAAAAATTATAAAATGCACAAGAGCAATGCAACCGAGCAGTGAACAGTTCCATAGAGTTGTTATCAGAACTCAACGAAATAAGAAATATCCTCTCGAAAGTGGACACATAGGTAAAGAAGTAAGAAGTAAGTAAAGAATATCTGTGTGTGTTTACAGAAGTCGCTAACTGTGCAAGCAGAACTAGAAGAAGAAGAACTAATAATCAACCGAATTATTCTCAGATTGTTGTAGAGGGTATTCATTTATTCTTTCAAAATCCTATGCTTGTCAGCGTCAATTTTTGAGCGTTTCTGAATACTTACACCAAAGAAGATCGATTGCATCAGCGAATAATATATATTTGCAAGAAAATGAATTTGGCACTCTTTCAATTAAAGAAAGGAGCACCAGTAATATTCAGCGCCCGCTCAAAAACTCAGTTTATTTGAAGTCATTCGTTGTATACATCAATGGCACCAACGTAAATGTGATAGCAGACAATAACGTCCCCTCGACGGAACTTTCATTGAATGTCCCACTCCTCCTGACAGCAGTTAACTTCCATAGCCCCCTATACCAATTCATCACCCCACCAGGTGAGCCCACGCAGCTGGAAACTGTCCATGCTATCATTCTCAACAAAAGCACTTTGCCTGGCTCAAGAAACACATCGTTACAAAGAATTATGCAGCAAATTCTGTCACTTACAAAAAATCTGCATGCTATCTAATTATCGATTCCCCTCACCAGGATTGCAGTGAATAAATGTGCGGCATTACAGACTCCCAATTTGGCATCATCGGGTTACATAGGTAACGCAATAATGACTCTGAAGAGTGAGGGTTCATGTAATAGTTACTAGCACAAATATTACTACTCATGGCACAAATTTTGCTGCATGCTGACGAAACGCCTTTTCCTTTAAAAGGAGCTTAGCACACTCTATCTCATATTCACACGCTAACGGCATGGAAGAATCTATGAGCATGACTTCACTATCAAGAATTTGATAAAAGGCCTATGAAGCGATTCATTTCTCGAGAACACCGTAATCTCGCGTTTATTGCGCTTCCAATAGAGGCAGACGCGCGATGAGGCGCTCGTGCGAAGAACCGATCGCAAGAGGAGTGCGACTTAGATTCGCATCTAATAGGCAGTGAATTGGGCGATACCGATGGAACTAAACGCATCAAACTGCGCGATCACGCTCGATGATTGGTTGCTGCTGGTAGTGGGCGGGTCGGATGTTGTCACGTCGACGACCGTCCACCGTTGACTGCGCCATCGCCTTCATCCTAGCGTGTGTATGTATGTGTGTGTGTATGTGAATGGAGGACACATTATGCGTGCACGATGCAGTGCGTAATACCCGCGTGTGTTATTATTACAATCCAATTACTATTGTTCGAGGCGAGCCGAAAAAAAAAAGGAGGTTCGCGCTACGCATCCAAATAGGGCCATTTCACAGCACACAACACCGAACAAAACGCACACTCATCATCCACAATCTGGCACCTAAAGACAACGACATGATCCTTGGAGAAGTTGACATACTCTCGATCAGCATTCTAAGCCTCACATTGCAAAAAAAGCTTGATTATTTGCTTGCTGTCTTTGTTAATTGCGTGCTTCGACGCTCGTCTAGCTTTGCCCACAAGCGCCTTTATTGGATTTCCATCAACGAAACATGGGGACTCCTATAAACACCTATACAAGCTTATCTAAAAGATGACATGATCCTTTCAGGGAAGAACTAGCAAAGTGCATATCTGCTGCAAGCCGTCTAGAACAATAAAACATCATACCTTATCCATCCTAATACAATAATCTTTATAGCACAGCAACTGCTGTTTGCATCCAAAACTAGCAGGATTTCATTCTTTGTCCTAAAAATTATTCTCCAATGCAAAATTGTTGCGATGTTGTGAGTGCCAGATGCAAANGTGTGAGTGCCGGATGCGAAGTGAAGAGTTCATATATTATTGTGTTACTATTGCTCAATGCCGGAAGCTGCTTGCCATGTACAAGCCCTTTAAAACCGCCTTTAAAAAACATACCAAACATGTGCTATCACATAACATACTTCCTCACCCACCCAAATAATGCTAAAACGACAATGAACAGTTAATGTTTTTTCCGTTGCTTACAAAATATGTGTGTTCATTCCCTTTACTCACCACACCGGTCAAGTTATACGGTCTACTCGGATGAAACTTGCCCAATTTGATCGGTTTCCCTCGCCGCTTTTTTTCACAAGATTTTTCCTCAAAAATCTCAGGAGTTTTCTTGTGGATCTTTCTCACTGAAAGGTTTTTTGAGAAAGATGAATGCAAACATAACGCATTCTTCAAAAAAGAGTCATATGGCTCAATTATGTGCAGAGCAGCTGCTCAAATGTGGTGTGATTCAAATTCGAAAAGGAAAGCCTAACGATAAATTACAGTCTCTTTTTCTTATCTTTCTTCTGTAATCAGTAGTTTGATATTGTTCTATACTTCCAAAGCGAAATACCATGGTTCTCGTCGCTAACTGCATATGAAAATTATCGAATCCTGATCACAAAAAAGGGTGAGCATTTCTCACCTCCCAATAGGATCGATGCACGGCACCAAAGTTTGCTCGATGGTATAAATAATGAAACCATTAATGCCCATCGATTTCTAAGAGATGAGAAGAAGACAATCGCAAATGATCGCTGAATTTTTGTCATTCCGTGTGCATGTCAATTAATTTTTCAACGTCACATTGCGCATATTGCTTTGAAACGTTCATAATGGTGTTGTTAATAGTTTGCATCGCTCTCGCATAATGCGTCACATTTGCGACGATTTGAAAGCACTTCAGTTTTTTTTTTTTTTTTTTTCATCGATGTTATAGGAACTCGTTCATCAACATACAACTTTTCAGCACTATTAAACGCACAATTACCGTACTTCAACGTGCAACCGATTTTGCACTCTCTTTTTAATACAGCATCGAATGATGAATCCAGTTCAAGAGTTGCTCATCGACTTTTCTTGAAATCATCATAATTGCAAAGATTTTCAAGAGTTTGACTTGATTGTTGTGGGTCAGAAAACTGAATTTGGGTTTCTCTCTCTTCAGTAGATTGTTACTATTGCAATTCGCTTTATGTTACGACTACTATTGCTTTCTCATATGAACAGCCAGAATATGATCCACCTTTTGCAACTATCAGAAATTTCCTGCTTCTAATAATAATGCAAAAATGCTCTTGTGCAGACGATGTTCGTAGCTGCTAGAGGAAGCTTCTTAAAAGGCAAATGCATTCACATTTGCTGATGAGTTATCTGTTTCGAGCCATTAAATTATGCTTACTCAATAATAAATTTGCTAGAAAACATAATAGTTTCCCTTGGGCAAAAATTCATCGTTTCAATTCACATGCTTGTTGCTTTGCACATTTTATCTTTTCATCTCATCTTTAGAATCGCACCAACGATGCAAATTGTTGTTTTTCATCCACCTTTATGTTTTCCGCCTACAATTCACTAACGTGGCGATTAGGTAGTGCGGAAGTGTGAAATGAGTATCGTGCGAGTGGGCAGAATGGTCGAAATTGACGAGTTGACAATTGGCTTCTAGCGATGATTGTGTACGTACTATCGGGTTCGCTCTTCAGAAGCGCTTTGTTCGATTTCCGCTTCGAACTGAGCGCCATCGTTTAGCGAAGGACGACGATGTTCGCTTTGCTGCACAATGGGTTGCGATAGATGCGCTAATTATAAAGAGCGAACCGCTCAATCTACTCACTCACAATACTGAAGTGACAATTTGCGCGAATCCTAAAAATCACCACCCATATTTGCATCCAACATAATATAAGTCCAATGCGTTGTGCGCTTGAATGCTTCTCAGCGGTGAACTTAAATCGAACAGCTTTGAAGTTTCGGATTCTTGCTTAATGCGATGCAACTTATTTTTACAATAAAAATTCTTTCAACTATTGGAAATCAATGACTCTTCAAAAGCAATAAGCATCTCAAGTTGATTTAAAATATCAAAAGTTTTTCCCACATAGCCTCTAAATTTTATTTTGCATTTGCGATATTCTCCTCATTGAGGACGGCTGACGCATTGTAGTTTAAACGCAACAATTTCGTTTATTATCGTTCTTTTTTAATTGACCTCCAAGCGAAAAAATTATCAACATCACTCTTAATGTGCGCAAAGTACTTCAACATCTCTAATTATCGCATAATCTGCTTTCAGTGAGGGAATTCATGCACAAATTGTCTTGCTGTGCTGCAACATTCAGAAGCTGCAAATTATGAGCTTAATATTTGTTATTTTTGAATTGTAAGCACAATTTGCTGCTCTAATGTGTTCATTACTGTTACAAAAGAATGCATTTCTTATTCGATCTCACATAGGCAATATACTCGGTATTATCTCGTCAGCAGCTACTATGCAGTGTTTCTACTCGAAAGCCTTATGAATTTCAATTAAGGCCGTTATCAACTCCTCAACTTTTACCATACGAAGCAGCATCACTCTAAGCTTTAATGAGTATCGAATAATCGCGAACATATAACTTAAATAGCCTAAAGGTTAGCATTCTTTTGGATCATTTTGTGTGAAGACTGCGATATTCGAACACGACAAACTGCATATAAAATAGTTACTTAAATGTATGATGCGGGAATATGTGCCTTAAATAATTTGCACAGCTTTTCTCATATAAGAAAACAATGTATTGAGGAACAGAACTCAACTTGATTACGAGGATAAAAGCCGTGAGAAGAGAAAACGAATCAAAGAGATTAAGTCTGCGTCGTTCCTTTTTTAAAAGCTCTTTCAACGCGATTTCAACCCTGCAATTCCTTTCTTGCGCCTTCTTTTGCCTCAATAAATACTGCACAAATTATTTTAAAGCATTCGTCGCGCTTTCTTAGGGAATCGATTTCACGCATATCTTGCTTTGATATTGAGTATTGAGTATTGAGTATTTTTCTGTTCCTCAGTTGTATCAATGAACAGAAGCCATAAACCATAAGTAACTCGTAAGCCAAACTCATTGATCCGAAAACGTTTTAAAAGTGAGATGAGGGATATACACTCGTGAGATAGGTACCTAATACTTGAAAATGCGGAAATAGACACGGAATCGAATCTCAACTTGAATATGAAGCAACATATTGTGCGACGCTGATACTTGAAGTGATGGCAATCGGATGTGTTATTTGCGAGATGTACGAATTTTGAATGCACTCATCGAGCATATCGCCGTTGTCTATTTCCCTCAAAGGTGTCTCCCAGATTACAGTGCTGCAAAACATATTCACTCGCTGCGGATATGTTTATTGTTGCAGTTTTTCCTTTATCACTCTTCAATCATAGCTCAATGCCCAAACTGTTGTATTCATTGTTGTGAGAGGAAGCCGATTGCATTTTGTCATCAACATACTGATTTTCCTCTTTTCTTCGATGCACTTTGAAAAAACAATACATAATGAATATTCTACAGCTCAGTCAGCAACAAGTCATGTGATATGCGCATTCAGTCTAAGCAATCACTGAGCGAATGGTGAAAAATTACGCTCATATATTAGCATTTTCTATCTTAAAATGTTGATTGTAGCATAATGCACTCCATTCGTGAATAGGGGACCAACATATCGAGGAAATTGTTTCTGTAACAGCGATCCGAATTTCACTTCAGCGATCAGTAAACCATGGCACTTGCGCTTGTCGTTGAATCGAATTTTTCTGTCACATCACAAGCATAGATTTCCGTTGTGTTGTTGACGTCACATAAAAATGATCATGTGCTATACACGGCAATTTTGATCTCATGCCTCTATATGAATATTTGATTTATTTGTTGTGGTGTTCACTCTCAATTCTCGGCTATCTTTTCCTCTATTGTGCTCAAGCATATCTCATTTATCATCACTCCACAGCGAAAGACGAAAAAATTTGACTGGATCATCTTGACAATACGATTCGACTCATGCGACAGGCATCAAACAGGTGCGCAAGCAATTAACTTATTCAGTGAAGGCGAATTGCAAGCGAGTGAACAAAGGTTAAAAGGTCGTTACCTGAGTTATTAATTATGTGTTGACGTTATGCAACACGCTGATTGGATGAATGAAAACGAAGCGTTGCACTGAATACGGTGAGCTGTTGAAGAATGCCGAACGGTGCATTCATCTTGCCGCTCCCGTTACGTAACTCCTTTGCGTGCACTCATAGCACAACACCTTTACTGTGCCATTAACAATCCCAAAACACTTCCTTCCGCCTCAAGTGTCCATCTTGTTGAGCCCTTTCAAGTAGTGTCATTTGATGATTGTCTGTGGNNNTGATTGTCTGTGGAGAGCGTTAATGTCACAAAAACGGATTCTTTGTTCCTGACACAAATTAGTCTTTTAAAGGCCTAAAAAATTTTAATTTTAATTTAGGGTATTTGAATTTCTGAAATCTTCGAAAAGCTCTTTCATAACTCAATAATCATCCGAGTGAATAAAAAATTAAGACCGAATAAATTGGGTGCAGATACGAACAACAAAGCAGAAATGATATCACAATGTCCATAGGTATTAGCTTTAAAATCATTCATAGCTTAGCAATATTTCCGATAATTCTTACTAGTTCGCATAATTCCTCGTAGTCTATATTACACTAACTACATACCTCAACAAAGGCTGCAGAAAATGCGAAATTTTGCCTTTGTTNGCATGCTTCGCAATGGCTGAAGAAAATGCGAAATTTTGCCTTTGTTTTGGAAGGTAAATCAATGTTATGGCGCTATCGCGTTTTCATTGTAGTGTTAAGTGCGCATTGAGTACCTCAGTCACTATGGGGGGTGGACAAATTTCAGTGCGGCTGTTTGTGTTGTTGAGACGAACGCAAACTTTTCTTGTGCTCAAATAAAAGTGCAACAAGCCAACTTGTTGACCCCTCTCAAGTGGACGATTTCCTTGCTAGCGTTACCTTTTGTAAAATTGACCTCATAAAGCATATTAAGGAAAGAAATTCGATATTCACAGGTTGGAGAAATAATGCGTGCTGTATAGCGTGCACCATATTCCCGGCTTCTTTACAAGCTGTGAAAACAATGAAGCTTTACAATGATTGAATTTTGCGGGATCTCAAGAGAGGACAATGAATCTTTTATTATCACATTGCAGTTGCCGTTTTGATTGAGGAACGGTGTATTCCTATGATTGCAATAAATAAATCAAACTGATGATAAATAAAAATGCAATGATTGCAGAAGTATCTTTTTGTGCAATGAGGTGATGCTGTCAACAATATAATCGATGCATGCCAGTCGAACATGTCCTCAGCAAACAGCTGTCGCAATTCAGCGATCGACTACTGAGATATGCACTCGCATAGATGAGCTTCTTACCGAGCGAAACGATGGGTTGGCCATATGTTTCGAAGGTTGTCACTTGCTGCTGTCAGCCACGACTCAGACGAGAACCCGTTTTCTAATAATCGCTCTTTTTTTTGCGACAACCTTCGTTCAACGATTCATTGCTCACGCAATTATTGCTATTGTTTGCTCTAATTCATCAACCTTTTCGTCAATCCTTTTCTAGGTAATCTTGATCTGCGCCATTTGGTGATGCCTCCGTTTTCGTCCCAGGTGTTTGAAATTAGTCTTGAGAACTGAAGATTTCATTGGTGATCTTTCGCGAATCTCTATAATCTGTTACAAAAAAGGTTGAGAGAACCTCTGACATTCCTTCCAACAGCGAACTGGCTGGAATTAAACACCGTAGGGGTGATATGTTAGAACGAAACTCATGAGTTTCCAATGAAAGAAACCGAGGAATAAAACAACTGCGTGACCAATAAGGAATGAGCTCTGCATAATCACCTATCTGCAGCAAAGTTGCAAGTATGAAGGTTTCATTGACACACATAATATTCACATAGCATATTAAAGAAATGAACTTTGAAGGACGAACTAAACAAATGCATTTATGAGACGGAAGTGATGATGGAAAGTTCACATGATGCTGATCGAGGCAAAATGCCTTTGAGGAAAATCGTTTTCGCACAGTGAAGTGCATCGTTGTCGAGATTATCTCACTGATCGCCCCTTCCCATACCAGTTTACTTGCTGTGCGTGTGCCGTAGAGTATTGCAATTCACTCACGTGGGAAACCTCACCGAATCTTCCCGCATACTTTGTTTCACGATGTAAAATGCAATCACTTCCGGTCTGTTAACCATACCTTCTCAAATGGACAGCCTTTTCCTCTCGTCTCCTTCATGACTCCTACGGCATAATTCGTCGATTTCGTTGCATTTACAGTAAGGCAAGACAGCCCTGATCCATTTCCCCATATGCAGGTCATTATGAACCTACGCATCTTTCCCCATTCAACAGATACCAGCACTCTCAACGAAGTAGTGAATACTTTATGAAAACATCGAGGAAAAAAGATTTAATGGATGAAGATTCTCACTCAAAGAGAAGTATTACCGCAGAGAAAATCGTCGTTTTTGAGGCGATCAACTGTTCTTCGAGATCACCTTCAGTTCCACAATTAGATCAGCATGAGAGGCAGCGTTTTCTTAGCGTTGTAACAATATTTACTGTCTCAGTGCTAGAATTGCTTTCCGTTTGCGTAATTATGCAAACGAATAAATCTATGAAATCAGTGGCAACCGACGACAAATAAAATTGCTGTCTATCAGCTTGGTTTTCATTCGAAAGTGATGGTCTAAAATTTGCATATGATGACACCCACAAAGGACGCAAGTTTCCAGAGCTTTTTTGGAAAACGGGTTTAAGTCTAATCGATGGCAGGTCAACAAATGTTGTTTGCATAATTGTATCGTATGGAGTGGAATTCCTTTTTGATTTTAAGTTATTGTTCAGAAACACTTTAGATGGTGCGTCACGATGCGTTTCGGCTTTCATTCTCGCATCCATCGTTGTCATTTGTGTTTCGATTGACGACAAACATCGTCAGCAGAAGACGGTAACGAGCGATTGGAGACTGCGACCGCCATCGAGAAGCTTATTGAATTGGCTTATAAGCAAATGAATTTGTGCATCGAATAAAAGATGCTCTAACCGCAGACGATGTCATAAATAATATGTTCGGTCTAATTAGACGGTAAGCACGCTATATCAGTGATGTCCGCTTTACCGCAATTCCCAAAAGCGCTCACCGCAATGCATCTTTTTCGTGTCGTTCTTGTTCATTCTAGAGGGAACCGCCACAGTCGCGCTGATTAGTGCATGACACATAGCTGACCCCGGTTCTGGCTCAAAGGCACATGGCGGAATTCATAATTATCTATATCTGACCCTCATCCAATCTTCCACTTGAAAGTCTCACCCGCATTTTGGCGCTTCTGGTGGAATATTATGCTTGGCATCCCGCTATCCAACGCTTCGCTTTTCCAAAAAGAAACATTCCATTAGCGTACAAGACTGTGCTTTAAATGCCCGTAAATTGACTCAGTAACTAGCACATCGCGAATCTCTTCAAAAAGAACGACCCTTTTGGACTATGCATGCATTATCAAAATCTTTGGAAAACAGATGCATGAAAAATAAATACGCACACACCCCAAAGAGATTTTAAGAAAGCTCATGAACGGCCACATCATTTCTATTCTTTGATGCAATTTAGCATGCTGCGATAACCGAGATGCAAATACTATAGAAGAGCGAAATAATCGTCGAGGAAAAACTAAGATTTGTTGAAGATTTCTGTGCATAAATACAAACCGAGTTCACTGAAAAGAATCGGTGAAAACTCGAGCAGATGAGTAACGAATCATTAGCTGAGTGATGAGTGCGCTCTTATATACTTAATGAGCACGTTCTTTACCGGTGAAGTTCGACGAAAAGCATCAGACTGTATCATTTGCTGTTTAAATCGCTTGCATCTTTTTAATGAATCAATTGAACATTCCATGAAAATGCGCATGATTTTCACCCGCAAATTCGAATCACAATGAAAAAACTCATCCAGATAACTGTGATGATGAGAGATATACAATTGATGGGCTTTTGGGGTGCAATAAAATAAACAGTTTCTTGCGTTCTTTTTGTCNGTCAGACTCATCCAGTCAGACTCAAACATGACAATCCCCGATAAGAACTGTGATGATGAGAGATATACAATTGATGGGCTTTTGGGGTGCAATAAAATAAACAGTTTCTTGCGTTCTTTTTGTCATGTTTTATCATTGAAGCGAAGAAAACAGTGACAGTTTCCCTTTTTGCTGTTAAATGACACACGAATAAGATTATATATACTTCGGATGGTTGTTAGCTAGAAACGTTCAGCATTATTAGCTTTAACGGACTGATGGCATTAACCTATGTTTATTGCAATATAATAACCGCATTGACGGATCTATTGCACGAAAGCGGATGGCATTCAAGTTGCATTGTTATTATGCCGTTGCAATTCGCATTCGGATAGCAGCAGTTCATTTAGATACTTAATTGGAGTTGTTCAACGGACTTTCTCGGGATATAGCGATGTTAAGGGAACCCAAGAAGTTCGCTGAATTGAATATAATGACTCCTTCAATAAATTTTTCTGTAGCTCGTGGTTAGAATATAGACATTTTGAGAGGTGTATTCGAGCAAACAAAAGTTCAAAACAGAAGGTTACAGTAAGGAAACAATTAGCTAAGTGGGAAATGAGTTCACAAACTTATAGAGTGCCTAGCTGCGAAGGGATCGGCATTGGGATGACGACGATCTTGCTGTCACCCTATTTCCGAAGATATGAACGCCACCAGCATCGGACAACGCTAACTGATATCATCCCCGATAAGAACTTTTGCTAAAAATTTTTTTTACCGATAAGGACATTTGCTAAAATTTCTTCCCTCCAGAGGGAGAAAACACTCTCGAATGTTTTTGTTTTGTTTTATTTTATTTCGTTTATTTAGTTAACAGCAATAAACGCTCATGCCATTGGGCTGAATATAGACCAGATTGAGAGAATCACGACTCGATCATCATCTCTATGTGCTTGATATTTCGCTGATATATTCGGTTGAAGAAGCTAACAGCACACGATCGTAGCTTCTTTTGACTCATAACAGTTAGGCAAACTGTGCGCATGTAATTTCCACATCTAATAGAGAGTTATAGATGACTTCAGTGAGATTTCAGAAGAAAATTGCCGACTTATTCGCGCTCGATTGCTACGAGACTTCATTGAAGTGGCTCCAGTAATATGGCTATCGAATATAGGCTATGCGCCCTTAATTCCTCGTAGTGTAAATGACAGTGGCTGGTTATTTTTTACAAGGTCCTGAGATCATTCTTGCTTGCTGTCATCGTTCACGGAAGGAGCGATATTTTCCGTTGATAAAACGAGTGTTGAAAATAAATAAGTTTTGTGTATTACTGAGTGATGAAATTCCTCATAGCTCGTCTTTAGCATAAGATTTTCAAAAATACCAAATGCGATCAAGTTTCGCTAAGATAATGATGAAAAAAAAGGTTTAACTCAAAACAAAGAAAATGATTTCTCACCGAAAGATCTCATTTTGATTGCCGCACCGGCTATCCCAAACAATGAATCATTGTTCGTTTCCGGTAATTGCTTTGATGGCTCATATCTTGTTATGATGCTGTTTGAATTGCGTTTAGCCTCATGAACTTCTCACTGAAGTGATTCCATAATGCTCAGTTGGTTTGCATCTACTAGTTTGGCACCAGATCAAGCACCATATAGATGTCGTGCATCATCGACAAATAAAAGTGCCTTATCAATCGTATTGCTATGAAGGACAAGAAGAATGAGAGGAAAAACACAATTTCTATGTTTCGCTTATTCTATCACAGCGTATTTCCTATCAATGATGATTTCAGCATGTTGGTTATTCAAGCCGCTTTCCAAAAAATTTGATTCTGGACTAATGTTCCGAATGAACTTCAGGAAAAGGTTGTTTTCGGCAGCATCAGAAGCTTTTGAATATTTAGTCGAAGTATCTGGGTAAGATAATTAGCTGCGAAAGATTAATGGGAATGCTAACTAAATTCAGCTATAAGCATTTATAAGGCATGGTGCTTCCGGTACTGCATGTCCACAGATGAGCCTTTCAAACAGCTTTAAAAATGACGAAAACATGCTTATTGAATGATAGCTACTAGGGGATTTTCGAAAGCTTTGTTTGTGGTATTAAATTTTTGAAAAGGGACAGAAACCAAGGTCTGATAATGATCTGTTTACGTACCGCTAACACCTGACTGCAGATTCCAAGCGCTTTCGTTTTTGCGTCCATAACAAGAATCGCATTCTTACACCATCGTTCCTTTGGGCTAAAGAAATACTCGTTGATTCATACTGAAATCCCATCCATTTGCTTTCTCTTTTTTTCCATACTATGAAACGGTTCAAAAGTTTCTGACTTCCTTAGGCTGATCGCTCAAATCTTTGAAATATATGCGCAACAGAGGATTCAATAGTTATCGTAAGTAAGGTTTTCATGATATTGTGCAGCTTTGTGGGATTTGTCTCATTTTCCTTATCATTTAGCTCTATACAAGCTACCTCCAGTATTCTATTTTGTTCTTCGATCTACGGCCTAATCTCAGACGCCGTCGCTTTTCGCATCTGATTTTCGTGATAGTTGCATGAACGGGATTCAAAACCGTCGCTCGCCGTACTTGCAAAATGTTGAACGTGCTGTCGACGCTACAATGCTTTTGTGAATAGGCAATGTCGAAAAGAGACTGGCACAGGCAGAGACTGCCTTGTTCCATAACTCAAGTTTGAGGCACTTCCGTTCCCGTATTGTAAAAGAGACATGAGTTTTCGACCAATTAAGTCCTCTACACTATTTTTGCTTCGACATAAATGGTGCGCTGGTTCAAGCTCTTTGCTGACATCTTGTGGCCTCAAGGAGGTGGTCTCTTCCATGAGTCGACATCACTGTCACAGTTATTGGAGCATCCACAAGGTGGACTACTCGATTTGGGATGTGCACAGTGGTGTGGCCGTGTTGTGTTACGTAAGCTTTATTCATTATAATGTTCGAGAGGTGACCGTTTTGAACAATTTAAGAACGATTCACAGAGGTGAAGCAATGGCAAGTCAACATTTGTCACACTCAAAGTCGTAAACAATAGTCGTCTCGATCCCTCTCCAACACCAAAAACTCTCATTGTCGAATTCAGTCTGATTCTTGAAATCGAATGCGAGATGGATCATCGCGAATCAGAGCACGGAAATAAGAAATGGAAGAGGCTGCCACAGGGGCTGATACGATATGATTTCCCATATTCCTTCAACTGCTTCACCGACTGCAGCAAATTATGCAATATAACACAAAGTGATGCATCTTCCCTAATCGAAGCGTCCACACAAATCTTATACAGAAGGTTCATTATTCTCTAATTCGAGCAGTTTTGTGTACAAACCAATTTTTCAGCACCTTAAAATGCCAACAACTCCCTTAGCAGATGAGAAAGACACCTCAGGATGCCGTTCATTGTGGCAATAATAAAAGACTTGCGCGACGCACACATGACTCCATCATAGTATCATTATGCATGCAAATTTGCGAAAGAGAATTAACAAGAATGCTTCAAGAAAATGGGCCAACATATGAGTGAGACTGCTAATGAACGGGTTGAAATTGCTGATGGAGTCGAAAGATCAAGAAGTAGTATGTGAAAGTACATAAAAAAACAACTAGAAATTCCGCTGCGAAGGATTTGGAAACATTGGCAAAGTGGATGAGACAACGAAATCCCGAGCTTGATCGCCTCTGCTAAAAATTGGGAACTCTCTACTGCACCGCAGTGAGATTGAACGTATGACAAAATTACTGCCGAAGTCAGAAATTGTTTCTCAAGCGAGTATGAACAAAGGTTAAACTGGGAAATATGTCAACAGTCAGGACTTCTTCCTCTATTTACTAATTCATCATCATATGTCATCCATCTTTAAGCCCAACAAAATTTCGAAAGCATCATATGGGCATTGTTGTTGTATCCTTCTCGGCAGCCGCAATATTTGTGACTATTTGTTCGTTCACTTTTCCATTGAGGAAATTGCATCGTAGGCATACAAATGACACTAGGTGAGAACGCAAACAATCTCTCTAATTCATTCTGTTGTGTTCCTCATGCACTTTCCTCATGCATCAAGGTGAGGAGGGCATGTTCTCGCACCTCAGGCACCTGTGTTGATTGTCTTAGACTCACTATGACACCTCGCTGAATGGAATAGCGCATTCCGCATTCATTACTCAAATTTCGCAATTTCTATGGAATAAATATCGTTCGATTTTTCATTGCTGAGATCCCACGCTTACATTAAGCCACTTGAACGTTGTGATTATATAACGCTCTTCACTCAATGAGCTCTTTGTGAGCTCTTCATATCTTTTTATTTATTAGTCACATAGAATAAAGGAATTGCTTACATGGGATAGGTGATTAGTACTCAGTGAAGAAGTGATTTGCGTTCTTGCTCAAAATTTTTAAATGATTTTCTCAAGTGATCAGCGCTCTTTGCTTCAAATGGCTTCTTTCAAGACATTCGAAGTGCCTAATGACGTCATTTATTGAAGATTTGCTTTATACCTCTTTGAAATCAAAGCCGAAAAGGTTGCCGATGAAAATGTTCATTTAATTTGTTTACTGGATTGGCTATCAAAAAAAAAACGTCAACTATATATCAAAATGACATACTTTTATTGTTAGCGCCAAACCTATCCATATTTTCCTTTCTCGTGAGAAAAAAATTAGCTGCTGTTTTATTCTTAATAATCGATGTTTTTTTAATGCTGAACGGTACGCTTGCTATCATTTGGTCAGAGACCAATGAGATTAGAGCATCATATATTGAGAGATGAAAAAAGGTCGTTCAGCCACTTAATTAAACATCACAATGCATATGCGGTGGAGATTTCGTGATCGTCGATCACTCACCTACAATTGCACTTTTTCAATATATTAAAGAACATGTTAAAATTTCGCATCGGATCCAGGAATACTGGGACTCTTCCAGAAAAAATGCAACTTTTTTAGCAATAAAAATAAAGTAAAGTCCCAGAAAGTGGTCTCTGAATACTTCAAGTAATGGTTGTTAATTCCTAAAAACGATAACATACCAGACTGTTCAGTAGAGTACGTGACATCATAAATAAGGCATAGAATCAGCGAGAGAGAATCACTTTGTCTGTAAGCAATAAATGCACATTGCATACAACACTGCTCATTTAACGTATTTATTAACTTGTATTGGCAATGATGAGCGGCAGTCAGTAAAACATATGAATGACAGTCAATAAAACAACTAACGAATAGAGGCACAACTTCCCTATTGTCCATATAAGCGATGCATCAATACTTTTTTATTCGTCACTCACTTCTTAAGGTCCATCATTTTCTATGGTCCATCATTTTGCTCGCATTTTACTCAACGCCAGCAAGGAGCAAAGCATTATGAAGATTGCCGTGCAAATGTGGTCTTTCGCCTATTCGCGACCGAATCTTTCCAAAAGTGGGAAAAAGACTTGGAAATAAATGGCAGTAAGTCTCGATAATGAACTAGGCTCAGAGACTTTTGAACGTTCCTTTTGGTTTTGCAGCAGTAATTTCTTATATAGCCGAACAACACTGTAGTTCGCTTCATATGGGCAGAATGCACTTAATCTCTGGAATGGTGACGCCTTCAGCGATCACTTCTTTTTGCAAGGCCATTCACAAGGAGCTTCGTCGCCACATCCACCACCACAGTTTGATTCCTCAACGGCAGCTCCATAGCATGTACATCCATAGTCACCCACACAAGTCCTTCAAGCATTATTATACTTCGTCACGAACATCTCCAATGCCTCTTATAATAAGTCAAGTGCCCCAATTTGAAATCAACATAGTGTTGTCGCAAGTCATACAATTTCGCTATCCAGCTGGTTCAACAGCAACATGTGAACAAGTGCGATTGAAGTTTTTCGCTTAACCACCAGCGCAGCAACTGCCAATCTAAGTGATTTCGTGCAGCAGAGGGAACATATGGAGATAATAGGCGGTGAACTTCCTAGAATTAATTGAGAGGGCATTTCGAAAGTTCGATAATTATTACGCAAATTTATTTTCTCTTCCAAATAAAGCATGCTGAAAAATTGATTTCATTCACGAAAATTTGCATCTCCTAAGCTTTGCCCGCAGTTGGTTCTTGGTGCACAGAATTTCCTTCGCGCTGAACCTCCTCTCCCTCCCTCGCCCGAAATTCCTAGACTAAAGCAGGATTGGAGAATCCATCGAAACATCTGCGACAATTAAATTTCATGTCAGGAATACGGCTTCCCATAAGACTATTATTAGCCACTGTAATGATACTGAAATCCATAAACCGCGTTGTCAAAAGTGCCGTAATGTCTAGGATCTTATGCAAGTGACGGCCTTCTCATGCAGATAAAATGTTAACCCACCTTGAGCGTCTTGCCACTCCGTATCCATAGTCAGACCAGCCGCACCACTCAGACCACTGGCACGATCCTCCTGGGCCCGCAGGTGGTCTAACTGCACCAGGCACAATGATCGGTCTTGAAGGGTAGACTGGCTGAGCAGCCGATGGAGGTCTCAGCTCCGGGGCAAGTTGCGGAGGTGGTGGGGGTTGCGGGCAGCTTTCCTTATTGCAGCCCATCTGTTCACGGTCGTAGCCAGGGCAGTGGCATGAAGCGTCTTGTCCTACAACAAATTCTGCCATGTGCAAAATTATTCCAAAAAGAACTTTGCAATAATCTCGACGTCACTCTCGAGGAAACTGCTGTCGAGATCTAGAAATTCCCTCTCGAAGAGGACATCACTCCCTCCCCTTCTCCCTCTCCCATCTTTCAAATCTTTCTGCTATCTCAGCACAAAATTGGTTCTTGTTTTGAAAGACCCAAACGTTTGCATGGCGATCTTGATTGAGAATGGTAAGTACTACCAAACTCTTGAAAAGAAAGTATTATACACTCAGAAATATTACACAACGGAACAACACCTTGCTAGTTATTTCCAAGCAAGAAAGCAGGATTTCTCAAATTGTACTCAATAGAAATACCGTTGGTCCTTTGTTCTACTCCTGTGCTCCCACCTCTTCCCTCTCCTCCCAGTAAGGTGCAATGGGAGGAGAGGGAAGAGGTGGGAGCACAGGAGGAGAGAGATGTGAAATTCATTTTATCCCTTTCAACCCACTCTCGAAGGTCTTGATACCCTTTGGATTTGGTAACTCCGCCTGTAAAGAAGCAAGTTGAATTTACGGTTCGAACAGCAAATGCACGATAAACAACGTTTCTGCTGTGGCAAACTTTCCTATGCAGCAAAAAGAACGTTTCTCGAACGGATCCATGGTCTAAAAAGT
>JAARMF010003189.1:0-12676 GCA_022844705.1 Toxascaris leonina
AACACTTCAAAGAAGTAATTTTTTCATTTATTTTATTTGTTCGTATTTGTGGCAATAAAGGCAGCATTATCACCAACTGCATTCCATCTACAGGAAAGTGCTGAACTGAAATGTCGACACGACACAACGTCAATGAGCAGGAATCATGGGAGGTGGAACGCATTGCTGGTTATCGATATAACCTTACTTGGGGTCGTGATGAATACCTCGTCAAATGGGCCAATTACCCCGAAGAAGAGTGCACTTGGCAAACGATTAACGACCTTGTGAGTCGATCAGCTTTATTCTTTTTTGATTTGCGATTTTTTACAACTCAGCAACGATGGTCGTCATTTGCGTTTAAATCAGGTTGAAGCACGTACAACTGCTTAAACACATGTTCGTAGGAGCATTCGATCGCGCTAATTTCTTCCAGAATGTGTCGCGCTAAATGCTGATCACTATTTTTCCACGATCACCAATTTGGTTCTCTTCCGTTGTCTGTAAATGTTGACAGCCACGTCATTCCATCGCTTGAATCCATTGTTGCTTCTCATGAAAACAAAACTGGTGTGTGTATGATGATTTAGCACTCTACTCATGCCTGCAAACAGTATATGTTTGGAGATGTTAGTGGAGTGGTAAAAGACTTATAGTTTCCGATGTTTAGAAAGTCGGGAATGACAGTTTGATGCCTCGAATAGAGCTGTTCAGATGAACTATCGGCCACAGTCACCTTCGTATTAATCACCATTTGCGATTGTGCTTCTGGTTAGATATTTCACCCACCGCCACAATCCTGGCTAGAATGTTGTTTGTAGAACATCCATGGGTTGACCGGTTGTGTTACAACAGCTGTCAGAACTAGCTATGAATCTTCGTTCTTTTAGAGCATTTTTCAGGTGGGTGAAGTTGATGAACGGATTCATTTTTAGGCAAGAGGATGCGGGCACTGAGCACTTCTTTTCATCATCACTGTAACAGGTCGCAGTGTTTCGCCATGAATTTTGATAACTGTTAACTGCCCGCTCCTCAAAAAAAAAGACGCAACATCGATCTTGCATTGAAAGCGTAGTGCGTGTTGTTTGGTACTGTTATCGTCTTTAATGACGCTGTCGAACGAGTTTTTATTCACGAAAAGAATGTTTTTAAGCTGCTATGAAAGGATGAATATTCCAAGATGCGTATGCAGTACCTTATGAGTATTGCCAGAAGAGGATCCCAGCCATGTTTCAAACGTTGGCTGCAGCGCGTGATCATGGAAATGAACTGTTGCGAAGGTGACAGCAGCTGTTATTTTACAGACGCACATCTTGTTTCTCTAGGTAAATCCTGGGAAATGGATTGTCACAGATCATGAACTAAACAATTTTTTGATTGCAGAATAACTGTCGACAATCGTTGAAGGACTTTTTGAAGGAGCTGCGGGTCAGAGTTGGCGATCCGTAAGCTTCCTTTTCGTTCTGTCGATGTCCTGTTTCGGTCAATTCATTGGTCCTTTTGTATTTGCGCTTGGTTGAGGAAGAAATGAGGAGGGAGGAGAGGAAGACATTCAAGAGCCTTAAAGTCTTGGTAGAGTGAGGCTTTTATGGATGTAAGTTGTACATTTTCGTTCGGTCGATTCCCTTTTCAGTGGAAGTTTTATGATAACTTCGAATCGTAAGTTCATATATACGCTATAAAAATGATGTCGCCAGAAGGGGGGAGAGGGGATGGGCAGGTGGAGGTCAAAATATTCGGTGTGCTGACTGGAGGGTTAACGTGGGGCATGTGATTTCAACATAGTTGCAGCTGTTATTCGCCTTATCTCACTCGTGAACGCTTCCTTTTCGTTCTGCATTAGCTTTATTTGGTAACACAAAATGTGCTTTAGAATTATTTCTTATTTCATTCCTTTAATCACCAGTTTCCGTGTAAACATGATTCTCGGCGGACGCATACGGTCAATGAACTTTTTTAAATGAAAAGCATTCACCATATTTTTATCTATGATTGGTTGCTTCGATGAGATGGGCGAAGGGGAGGTGGGCTGCTTGAAATAGAATTACTTTCGGAATAGTTTCTGATCTTTGGTCGAAGTATGCGATAGGCATCGGAGCGAGTGCAAAAAGCAAACATCCACGCAAAACATCTTTCTTATGCTATCCGATTCGTTTCAGGAGTGAATCTTATTTATTTATTTATTTATTTATTTATTTNGGCGAAGGGGAGGTGGGCTGCTTGAAATAGAATTACTTTCGGAATAGTTTCTGATCTTTGGTCGAAGTATGCGATAGGCATCGGAACGAGTGCAAAAAGCAAACATCCACGCAAAACATCTTTCTTATGCTATCCGATTCGTTTCAGGAGTGAATCTTCCAGGTCTAAAAAGCTTTTCGTGTTTGTCAGCTTTCATGGATAGGAAATGTCCAGTGATTATCGTGCTAATGTTATCAACAATTCTTAAAAACTTATCGAAAAGAAAGATTGCCCAAACAGTTCATCCGGTTCGCCACCAAAGTGTCATTGTTGCATCTATAAATACGTCTCACCCCTACATCCGCCTCTCTCCCCCATCCCCCTCCGCCATATTTCCTGCCATCGCACGATTTCTCTGTGGCTCAGAGATCGTTTTCTCCATTGAAAATAGGGAAGATATTTTTGATGGTTTAACGGCCATTTATGTGCGGCAGTGCATTTTTTTCCGACATTTCTATGCTTGTTTGCAGCTGAGAATTGCCGAGCATATAAAAATATAAGTGTGCATATTTGTGCTAATGAAAACGATGCATTTCCGCCTAAATTTTGAGGCATTCAGTCATTTGACGGCTGCCATTCTTTTGAACAATCCGAACTCATTCCGAGGAACAATGCACGTGGTCACGAAAAGTATAGCTAAAATATTCTTTGATTGTGTATCGGGGAATATTGTTACATTGGAAGTGTTATCACTTCGATTAGAGCCGTTTAGAAGTTTGCCGTTGCCAGCTTCTGACAGTGAGGATGAATTGGTCGACGTTCCATTCCCGGAAGAGGATACCGAGGAGGCTCGAATTAAGCGCGGTGATTTCTGCTTTCTTTCCGTTCGATTGTTTTCTTCTCATTTCAGGTTTTTGCCTATCTCATTGGAGGGACTGGTATTGTCATCCATGGGAAGGACTTTTATAATTGAGGCATTCTATGTGAATCTTTTAATGTTCGTTATTAAGAGTCGCAATAAAGACTGTAGTATTTAATTAATGATGCTTGAATACTGCGATTCTGAATGGTCGGTGCTTAATAGAGCTTGTTCTTGGGTAAGGGCAGAATGGAGAGAGGGTGAGAAACGAAGGAAGAGAGAACTACTTTTCTTCATATTGCTTCCGTGTTTATCGCCTGGAGCGATATAACTATTGCCAGTTATGAGTATTGGCAATCTAGCCGAGTTAAGCTAAACGGCATTCATAGTTTTGATATAGGTTGCTACAAGGAATGTGCTAAACGAGCACGTCTATTTCACATGGAACTTGCATCGAGAATGAAAATTTGATAGGCGATGAATGTAAACTTTGCAGTTTTTCCAACGAACGAGCAAAGCGGAATCGCGAAGGGTTGGAGGCCGAAGTGCATTATTGGTGCTCAGGTGTGTGCGTTTCGATCTGTTTCTTGTATATCTAACCGATATTTGTTCTCACTTTAGAACATTTCAAGTAATGTTGTCTTAATTCAATTTTTGTTGACTTTCTTAATGAATTTCCTCCACTCAGCGTCATATATTGAGTTACTCGTTGCATTGCAATAATTTCGGCTCTCTTGCAGCGTTTTTTTCTTGCATTTTGAGACTTTCTGCATTGCTATTTCCATAGAACTGATTGGAAACTCGAGTCATGCCATTGAGAGGTTGTGTGATAGCAAATAATATTGTAACTCTGTGACGCTAGAGGGGGAGAGAGAACAGGCGGGCAATAGTTGTAATTTTCTTTTCCAGCTCGTCAACAAACCCTACACGTATTACGTGGAATACGAGAGCAAATTGCGCAAAGAGCACGTCGATGGGAAATATATGTATAAGAATTGTCCAAAGGTATGATTGCTTAGCTGAATTGATTTCCAGTACGAGATCATTTTAAGTGAATTGTTTTTGAGGGGGGGGGGGGGGGGGGGGGGGGGGGGGGAGGGTTGGTTNGTGCAATCGGTGATAGTCGAGTCTGAGTGCAGATTCTGGCTGGGTTGACATGAAGCATTCAGATCGTCTGACGCATAAGATGCCTTCGATATACGAAAGTTCGATGTTGATGTTTTGAACTTTTGTTTCCGGCTTATTTTTTTCAAAACCTGGTTCGAAGATGAGGCACTCATTCCCTGAAACACACGTCTTCCTGTGAATAGGATTGTTGTGTACCTGAGTGAAAAATTTGTCGTCAGTCGTGGTTGGCTACAATTGTTGACAGAAAAGAGACGCATAGCAAATAAGGAAACATCCTGAAAGCGAAGAAAGGAGGATGGGTAAATGAACTAAGTTTTCAGTTAGGAGGGTTTTAGCGTCATTGTCGACCCAGAATCATCTTCAGTCGGCGAAAGATGCTTTGAGGGCTTATTGCGAGGGCTATCTGAGTGAAGAAAAGTTTACGGAAACATTACAGTTCGTTGCACATTTGCATTACGGCTGCTATTACTACTGTATAATGTGATAAGCGGCACCATTGCTATCTATAAAATCCTCGAATGGCTCTCCATCGTACGTCCTAAACATTGTTTCCATTGACTGATTTCAATGCGATAGAACTCAGTTGATTATCACTAATAATTCTCTGAAAGTTCGTCGCATTTTCCTTCAGTTACATTTTCTAAATCCATTCGTTTGCAAATCTTTTTAAGTTAACGATTAGTAGAGTTGCGGAGACATTTTTATTGATTTCGGCATATTTGCCTGTGTAAATGCCGTGAAATGCAAAAAAACAAGAGCGTTACCATAAGTTCGTCTCCTGCAGAATCTGTTCCTTTCGTAGGGACAGCTGCCGGCACCACACCACTTGTGTCGCCGCTAATTTCATCCACTGAATGAAGAAACCTGTGATCGTCGAAAGCGTTTTTTGCCCGCGTTGCTCTTTAACTCGCCCAATTTGTTGAGTTTGTGGAAGGAGGGAGGAGGGGTGGGGAGAGGAGAGCGGAGGTGGGGAGTGCGCGCTTTTGCATCAAATAAGCGTATGAAGCACATATTTCTGTCACGAAAGACAGACTGCGGTATTTTCTCGTTGAAAAGGAGCAGATTCACACCTTCCACAGTCGAAATCTAACATGGTAGCCTTCTCCATTTGCAAAGAAGCAAAAGGATACTCAGCATCTCATGCATGTTCATCATGAAAGAATCGTGCGTTATCATCAGTTTGTTGCGGTTAAGTGGAGATTTGATTTTCCCTTGAGGAACTCCTCTTCCACTTTCCTTTCTTATTTTGAAGAAGAGAGGGTAAATAGTCGGTTCCATTTATATTCCAAATTGCACCCACAGCTGGTCGTCGGGAGGCGCAAGAGAACTTGATGGAAAGAGCGGTTGCCACAGTGTGTTATGCAGCTTTCGGCTTCTAAAAACGACTTTCCAAATTCGCAGCTAATTTCACTATTTGCGTTGTTGGATTTGCTTGTTGTCTTGATCGGTATTGTGTTTCTTTTTTGATAAATCGCATCCGTGTTAGCAATTAGCGCTGAATTTCTCGTTTGCAGATGGTAGAGACATTCCACAGAAAAATCGGTGTGCCGAATCCGTACAGAATGGGCAGTGTTAGACGAGAACAGCGCACGCATTCAAGTAAGAGGTTTTTATAAATTACGTGGACGCTTTTGAAACTGCGGAAGTTGCTTCTGAAGGTGTTCTATGGTGAGGTCCTTCCTACGAGAGTGTGCTGTGCCCGACTGTTAGTTGCAGCTACCCTCCAATGTGAACGCTTCTTGAAGGTGGAAGCAGAAATAAGTGCAGTGTGGATTAAAGTTTTTGGTTCGAGTCAGCTACTTTTTCAGAGAAGAAGAGAACCGCCTAAGTTTCGCAAATTACGAAATACGCTGCCGTACTGCCAGTGGAAATGAAAGCACTTCAGAATCGAGCTTCGTCCAGAAGATATATTATTGGCTAGGATCAAACTGAACGAAGGATCTAAAACTTTGGGAGTTGGTTGTCATCCTGGCACCCAATGTCTTGTTACGTGGTGGTTGTTTGATGGTGAGGTTTCGCTTTTTTGTTGCTAAATTTTTCTTTTCAGATGATTGAAGGTCATTATCATATAAGAGCCCGCTCATCGAGTTCAGTATGTAGAAGGCATGCTGCACTGTAAGATTTCGCCATCAAAATCTATGTCGTATCGTTTGATTAACATTGTGAAGTGCTGATTGACATTGCTGTTCCCTCTTGGTTTGTGTTCGCTTTTTGAATCCTTCGCTCAATCATCATTCCGTTTGCCTTCCGATCGGACTTTATGTTGATTGTCGTGATCATTTACTGATTCACATGAGAGTCATGGAAAATCTTCGGAGAATTTTTTGAGGGAGGAAAGTATCCAGATTTCTGGATATTTCAGATGACGCAAAATTTATTCTCTTTTAATTGAATGGCCTGCAGATCTTTTTCGATTGATTCCCTGCGAAGGGTAAATCAATGAAGTGCTTCGTATTGTTTTCCATTTCAAATTATGACAGCAGGAGGCGGATGGCGGGAGGGAGATTTATTTTATGAAATACTTGTATTTACTCTTCGATCTGTTGCTTCTTTACACTTTATATTACTTAATGTTCTGGCTGCAGTTTTACCAGCAGTGCTGCCGAGATTGACCCTGTCATCATTGTGGCGTGTGACATGCTTATGCAGGAATATAAATGCGCCATCGAAATTCGCTGTTTATAAGAATTAAGCCGTTGATTCAAGGTTATGGCACACATTCTCTGCTGGTTGAAGAAAAACATGACAAGAACTGGCTGGAATGAAAAATGTATGACTGTGGTAGAAAACGGACAACACTTAATACTTGGACGGATCTGACACGGTCAACTTCGTGAGCTGAAAGGAATTTCTCTATCGTTTTTGCGCATTTTACTTCAGTCAGTGGGCGGGAGGAGGGGGGCGGGGAGATAGACAACTCCCAAATTTTTCAAGTTTTCTGTTGCACCATTTTTAGTGCTGTATCAGATCGATCGAATGGTGAAGACTACTCTGTACTGAAAAAGAAAAGATTACTGATGGTCCAATGATAATTCGGGCTTTTATTGGTGTCTCGAGGCGCCTTATGCTGACAGCATCTTGGCATGTAGTGAAGCGCAGCCTCAGCACACCTGATTTCTTTATGATTTCCTCACGTTATGCTTTTTTGATTTCTTTTCTTGCATGTGCCACGGTAATGCTTTTTGGAAGGAGTTAATACGGCCCCTGGCCTCTAATCCTACGCTTTTCTCATTATGACTTTCATCGACTGAGGCATTAATCACTCTTAATTTGCTATTCTCCATCACAACGTTTGTTTAGATTCCACTTTATATGAGTAAGATTACAGCGAAGGCTATGTATGGCACCTTGCCGTTTGTTCTTATTTTCATTCCTTTTTTCTACGAAAGGTTACTGATGCAAATTCACTGAGGTGCACTTTATCGGAAGTTATTTGGGTTGGCATCGTTTATGCCAATGGTGTGGTTGATGATCGTCATACCATCGCAGCATTGCGAAGAGCTCACTGAGTTGAAGTGAACTGTCTTTTGACTTGCAATCATCGAACTGCTTGCTGATGCTCACTTATGATCGATTTGTCAGCATGCGACCCACTTGCAGTCTGAAGTCGTCATCGCTAAACTTTGTGTCACCATATCGATGAAGTCTTCAGACGACCTTACACCTTCCTCTGAGGCAAAGGTGGAAGAAACATTCATTTGTAATAAAGCAGAATGAATTTCTACTTCATGGCAAGAACCGACCATATTAGAGGATGATGGACTCACTCGGAAAGCTAACTGCGTTATACACAATTTTGTAAGGCATCTTGTGACATCTGTTTGCTTCAAATGCATGAGCTGCTTTCGCTTCCGACACCCGACTTGTTGGGCATGATAGGCCTCAATGTGGTCTAAACTTGGAGAAGCTGTATTCAGCGAGTCTTTGCCAACTCGTTAGGATCGCATTGTATTTGGGTGAGATACATTCTTTGATTCGCATCCACCATGTCTTTCGTGGTCGAACACTAATGATTCCTGGTAGTTCTGGGCATCGGAGTTGACGGTGCTCGTAAGATAGCAGATTAGGAATTCCACAAGAAGTTGCCGGAAGAGAGTCGCTTAGCTTCGCAATTTCACTCAACGTTTATAATTTTTTTGGAATAAAATCGGATACTAGGGGAACTCTGGAAATATCACTTTCGCACAAGCAGGTCTGCGTAAAGGAACGGCAAATAGAGTGGTTCTATTGGACGAATCTGAAAACGTCGGAAACCACATTCAGTTTCTTCACGCTGAGATGATGCTCTGACAACAAAAAAACTAAGCCCAACTCACAGTCTTGATCGCATCTCACTGATACTGATCAATCGGTCCGTTCCATTCGCTTGACGGTTCTTTCATTCGCCTTCGTCCTCTCAAAAAGCTTTTCCCACAACCTCACCTCCCCCCACCCCAAATCTTCTCGGCAGCAGTGCACCAGTCAGCTCTTGAAGTGACTTGAAGGGAAATTTGGACGGGGAAGAGGGCGGTATTCGAAATAAGCGCGAGCACATACAGCTAGGCATATCAAAAAGAGCTACAGCGTTATAAATATGACCTCGGAGATCCGTTGCTCATATGTCCAGTCGGCTTCTAGTCACGAAATGGCAGCGCGGCCTTGCCGAATATCCTAGCAAGCGTGGAAGCACCATAAATATGATTTGCTACAGTCCTAGTTGACGTGTTTGGCAGTGTGTATGCGTATCTACGTCGAACTTGTCATATGCCTTCAGCGTTCCAAGACTCACCTTATTTTAATCCTGTCAGATTGAGCCTCCCCACTTCACCGCATCAATTTTCCGCGTGCTTGGGATGCTAGTACATTGTGCAGACTCTAACAGAGAGCGTTGTATGCGGGTTGAGATGCATTCAGTTCTCAATGAACTTCGCGCAAGCCCCATGACCGCTGCCAACCGCGTACCGTCTCTGATATCCTGATTTTTTTCTTCCCATTTAGTTTCCTTTCCACCTTCACAGAATTTGTCGTCCTATGGAAGTGTTGCAATAATGACCGTTGTGTGTTTTTGCAGTTTAGATATCTTCAATAAAGAGGCGTGGCAGAGTTATTCTTAAGGGTTGCGTTACCACTCCTGCTGTGAGAGGATGAAGGCTACAGCGATTTAGCTGAGTTGTCGCCCGCAGATCACTTCAGCCACGTTTGCCCGTGAATAGTTGTAGCTGTTTTGCGCTCGAGCTGGTTTCGCTAAATTTCCCACCTAATATTGGCACTCGACGTCCGCGAACGGGGTTTATATTAGGGCGAACAAATGCACTCGAAAATCTGCGATCATTTTACATCTTGCGTATCGCTGATGGGTCATATTGCGTATCGCTGATATTTTAAGAAAGGATCTTCTATAGAAACTTGAAGTGCGTTGTTGCATTCGAGCAAAAGTCTGCTGCTGTTGAAGATTGGCTAGGCTGAAATACGAGTGCCTATTTGCACAGCCTTTGTGAACTATTGATAGCTTACNGTTCGAACTTGTCATATTCTTTCAGTGTTCCAAGACTCACCTTATTACAAAACGGTCCAGCGAGTAGACTTGCAAAAAGCGCATATCGTGCCAGTTCCTCTGACTAATTCTGTCCACTTCGTTGAATTCAGCTACACGCGGCGCATCCACCAACGACATACCAGATGACGACAAGGTTCGTTGCTCTCGTCTTTTCGTTGTTCCTCATCGTGTAGTTAATCTTGTAGCTGTTTGGATGATGTGCGCACGCTGAGTTCGGTTTATCAGTGTTTTCATGTTTTCCACATCAGGAAGCGTCATCATTTTTATTTCGTTCCGTTTTAATCTTTAACTAGTATCTTCGATTTCTGTTGCATATTTTTCGCAATTTTCTGAATTCTCATCCCTTCTCCCTCTCGTCCCGGGGAGAGTCCATCAGCCATCATTTCATAAGAATTCTCTGATAAACTTCCCATAGCCTTTTGCTATAGAATCGAAAAAAAAGCCGAAAATGGACACTTCGGATGGTTGGGCATAGGTGCGGCGAGAAAGGTGGGAGGTTACTGAGGAAACAGAACCGTGAGCAGTTGTATGACTTCGGATCACAAAGAATTCTTGGAATCCAAAGTAAAAAGTGACAGAAGGCTGAGCAAGGCTAGGGCCGAGAAGTAAGCAAGTGTGCACCATTTTGTCACAATACTGATAACAGCGTTTTCGTCAAATGTTCATGACCACTGAAGTACGCATATTCGAGGTGTTGGTTATTAAAGGACTTGAGGGAAATCAGAAAATTGGCGGGCGGCGGCAAAGCTGTGACGTTTGGTGTCTGTAATACTGATGGAGAGAACGGAGTTTTGAATCCTTACTACGACAGCGAAATTCTGGCTTTGGCGAAGTTTTTTCCTCTGAATATCAGAAGACGGAGACCCAAATTGAAGAAGGCATAACAATCTGAGCTATTCGAAGTGACCTTCTAGGATAGCAGATTAATGGCTGCCTTCCTATGCGATGTTCCCTACATCTAAGGAACTAGGTCCTGGATATTGCTTTTGTAGGTTTTGAAAATGTTTTCGAGTGGAGGCTTGCATGTGTTGACGGGTATGGTAAAGCGTACAATTTCGAGGAAAAGATTGCAGGTCTCACGACTTCTAGTCAGCCGTCAGGCTTATTGTTTTATGGTCTTGCGGTTGTTGGGAGAGGATCGTTTATTTTTGTATGTTGTGCTTAGAGGGTTGTTAACTCACGTTTGTGACTTTGTTTGCTAGGTGGTCTTTGACGCTCATCCTTTGAATCGATAAGGTGGCTGCTGTTTCTGTATGGCTTCTTGCTTTGTGATCTTCTCGCCTTACTGCAGCGACAAGAATAATTCCGTTGTTGATACCTGTTCTTCTGTTTCGCTGTGTAATTGATTCATTCAAAAACTAGTTGCAGGCGAAATTTGATTTTGTTTTTTGCTTCAACGCTTCACCTTTCTCTCATTTTAAAGCCTTTATAACCATTACGGGAACACGATTATGGGAACTTTCGTTATCGTCTATCTTGAGGCCTAAGACCTGGAAACTGCCCTCTAANATTGGAGGCCTAAGACATGAAAACTGCCCTCTAATTAGGGTGGCTTTGTTTATGACGACTGCTGCATTTAATCGAGGCTGTGCATCTTTTTTTTGCATTCTAGTGTTGCATATTTTTCTCCCAATAACAGTCGACTATCCGTTTCGAGAGAAAATTGTACTACTGCACTACGCCCTATCAATTTGAGCCCAGTCCACTGGCGCATAGTGACGATATTTTGTTTTGCCATGTTGACACCTGTGCTGATTGAATTTTGGTACGTAGTGAATCCTAGAAGGGTGCTGAATGTCACATCCACCCTTCACAAAAAATGTTTTGCATGAACCTAGGATGATAAGTGAGTAACTGCACAAACAATTCATCAGATGCAATTAATCGAGCGTATTGTTCACAGAAACTTGTTTTCATTCCTTCTAGATGGTCTGAACGAGATTTTATCTTCAACTCAAGAACTGACGCTGAAACATTTCGAGATGGGGCTCCAGGCAACGTCTCACCTTCTTTACTGAGCGTCCATTCCGTGCAAGCTTGTTTCGTTTGCGGATCACTGTGATGAATAGAAGTTTCACGGCCAGTTACGATCTCGTCGACAAAATCATCGTTGCTAAACAGAAGCAATCCTCTTGACACTGGACCACTCGACCTTTCTTCTCGAGTGACGAATGGTTTCTCCGCATCAATCCTGTGGCTACTTTACTGAAGTGAGCTTGGTCATGAGCAGTAATGCTGATGGAAACATCTGGACTCCTCTTCCTTTGATTCGAAATTAGCTAGTCACAATCTACCATTTCTTCACAGGTAGCAATCGCAATATTGAGGAGTATCTTGTTCACGAATTTACCCCAGTCGATCGTAAATTCTCACTATCCGAACTTTACCAAACGGAAACTCAGTGACGCTGTGCTGCTTCGGTCATTTTTCTTGCGCTTCCTCTGCACTTTCAGAAGAGCTGTACGGCTTCCCGTCACATTTACTCGAAATATGATTTTACGCACACGACACAGATACACCTCAACAGTACTGTTGCAACGGTTCTGGGCCCTTTCGGATCTTGCCTGTTCTGNGCTCTTGGTTTCAGATGGTTGCTGCAAAGATGCTGTCGCGACCACTCGCGAAGTATTCAAATGGGAATCGTAATATATGACTGGAACGCCGTCAAAGGATGGAGCCAGCCAGGTGATAAAAAAAGGTGTGTTTCTAATCGTTCGATATAACAAAGACGTCGCGCCAAATAAGGGCAGCTTTCCAATGAACAAAGACAGCAGACAAAACAAATGAGTATTTCGGATGTAACAAAGGCCATTATGAGAAACAAAAAGAAAGTATAAAAGGAGGCGGGAATGTGACTAGCGGTGGGCACAGGCGCCTCTTGAACGCAGTCGATTGGTATTTGGCTCTTCTATTTTCGTCCTGGATTCTCTGCTGGAGGCGTGCTCGTGGCAACGTGTGTGTGGGTTTGGCGTTTCATTTGAATTGTTTTTCGTGTC
>JAARMF010003192.1:2361-13164 GCA_022844705.1 Toxascaris leonina
ATATATATATATATATATGTTTGCGATCTTGAAATGATCGCAAAATATTCATACAAAAAGACTAATCAACGCATCACATGGTAAATGCTCATCGAATTATTTATTTTGCAACTATATGACATGAAGCTATTTTCACTGATAAAGCTAAATGCAGCTATATGAAGCTATGAAGCTAAATGAAGCTAAAGCTAAATTCATATGAATAAAGCTAAATGAAACCCATTTTTGAGTTTTCACTGGAAACAACGCTTCACATCAGTAAAAGGGTTCACACAATACTCTCGCAATCGGTTGCGAGATTGTTGCGTTCGCATGCGAACATTGCATTCAGCTGAGAGTTACGAGCGTTCGAATGCGAACATTGCAATCAGCTGAGAGTCATGAGCGCTACCCCCCAAATAACAAAACATCGTCGCGTGTTGTTGCTTCGGAAAAATGAGGCAATGCATTCAGCGTTCGCTTTATATGCGCATACGCCGTTGCATACGGCTACCCCATCCGCTTCTGGAAGGTCGAAAGACATGTAAACATATATTGGAGACAGACGATCGACGCAATACTCTCGCTCTCCGGCAATCTCAATGATCTACGTATATTTTCTCGACGTTTATTTGCTATTTTGAAAAGCAATTCTTTCTCTGCTGCAAAAATTATACAAACTTCTAGCATATAACTTTATTTCTCTGCATTCAATTTCCTCTTCGATCATCTCAATTCTCGTAGATGCTCTACTTCTCTATGAGATGTAAAATGATTATCTCTAAATGTTTTGTCGTCTGAAACGAAGAAATAGTTGGAAAAAGGCGACAAAACAGTTGTTAACGATCGAATATTCGTGAAGATTTGTGCAGTAAGTAATGCTATGCGGCAAATTTGTGGGCGACTAAGCGCAGAACAAGCATTCAAAACGAAGTGATTCCATGCATTAGCAGATAGTAGAAATTGTTGTCAATTTTGAGAAGTTAAGAAAATATCACAAATAATTTCCTCATAAACTTCAGAATAAATTTTAAAATAAACTTTAAATAAAAGCTTTTTTACAAACTTTTAGTGAAACTTTTTTTTACAAACGAAATTTACAAACAATAGAATAAAATGTATTAAGCACAATACTCATTTGTATTTCGTTGAATGCGATAAGCAATTTCATAGCTCATCAATCAATAATCCTTAGTTTTAGACATCTCAGGAGTCGTTGACTCCAGGAGCTTGCTGTCCATAATTCGATGAACGGCTCCACGCGACGATATTTCGCATAATATCCTCCAACAATAATATGTCTCCAGCCATTCTTCTCTATGTTTACCGAATATTTCTTTTGATAGACTCTTATCATCCAAAGATTGGTCTCATTTGCGGGATCGGGATTTTCGACTGATTCATTCAAATGAATAAATTTTCTTTTCAGAATACAGATTAATTGAATTCGTGGATGAGGTTTTGAAGCGGAAAAACTGGATTGTTTAAGAAAACTTTAAGAAAAAACTAAAACACAATTAAATATTACAGGACTATGATATACAGAAAAAATGTTGGTAATAGTATGGAATGTGAAGAAAGGCTTGAAAGGAAAGAGAATTTGTCTGTCTTCGAAGTAAAATGAGTTTTCTATAAATGATTTATTCTCAGATGAAAACCTCACCGGCATTGAGAACCTGACCGGCATATTTCCGGTCTCATTCGACATTCCGTTCCTGGATTTCATGTATCAATGTCAAAACATTGTTGAGGACATCATTCTGCGGTACATATCAATACAGGTAACCACCTACAGTTCTTGATTTGAAGCTGAAACAGCAAAATATTATAAAGAACCTAGTAATAAGAGAGCGAATAGTACTATAAAGGTACCAAAAGCAGCTGTATTTTCATCAGTTCCCTTGTCGATGCAGCTGACAATCATGCCCACCACACGGCTGCTATGACCGATTTTTGGAACGCCTGATGGTCAATCTTCTAGCGATCCACTGGGAAATTAGCCGAGAGTCGAGCCGAAGCCTCTTCGCCTATCGGGCGAACGCTCTACAGCTCAGCTAAAACAAATAGCAAAAACATGCCGAAAATATCCTATCAAACACTTGCATACATGTGAATGTGTATATACACACATAGCTATAATGCATTTCGCAAATGCAAATTTACAACTACGCATAATTAAACTTCAGATAATATGCAAAAAATCTCTCGCCACATAGACAGAGTTTTTCGGCACGTTGAAATGCCCATTTTCTAGTGATATTTGATTGTCGGCGGTTGGTAGGGGGAAGGATAAGGGAATTTAATCGGTAGAGGATTAGCGGTAATTTTGATGTTTATTTTGTATTTGTCTCAATGATTGGTCGATATACCGATAAAATTTCCCCGCACGGGAAAGATGAATATTGGGAAAACCTCGGGAATTGCATACTACGTGTAGAGTTTCGATTTTGCCTCTTTAAGCCTATAATTATGCGTCTAGATTGTATTCAACCTATTGAATCGATACGTTGAATACGAATAGCTGTGGTTTTCATCGATTTCGTTGGTCTCTCCATCGATGCAACTGACAATTTTTCCATCTTTTGCGATCCTGAACTCGCCGCCTTCAAGCAACGCCATGTAGATGCCGCAAGGGATCTTCCCATCTTGTTGGCAGCCTGCCACGTTCTTGCTTTCCATATTGCTGTGGCCAGTAGTATATTGCCCGGTGGCCGACCTGCTGGCGATATAGGTTTCAGTTATTCGGAGTTTCCTTCTCCTAGCCTTCCTTCTTCCACGAAATACCTGCAAGGCAGCAGGGGATTGAATCGATAACGTACGGAAATTATACGATGGAAATGAGCGTAGCAAGATTCATGAGGAAGTTCTTTTAAGGAATATTTATGTATGAGTTCATGTGGCATTGAACTATAGTTGCAACCCCCCTCCCCCCCCCCCCCTCCTCCCCCTGGGATGATATCACCAGGTAGTCGATCGGCATATTTCAGTATCAACTTCACTCTGGTCTAGTGTAGCCCATGATTAAGGCTTCGATTGTCGTCTATCTTAGAGGGATGAATGGACGAGAAACAGATTTAATAAGAACACCTTTGACAGGTTTGATGCAACTATCACTGAACCACAAAATCTCCTCCTATAGATCCGAAGAGACTTTTCTTTGAAGAATGGAAAGAAAGAATCTTAATGAAGAGCAAACAAAGAGTGTGCATTCCAATAATGACGATGAACAGACGTGTGAAGGTGTAGAACTTCGTCGTTTGAATGTTCGTTAGTGATGAATTATTTCTTTCATGGTGTATTTAATTTGTCGTTTCTATTTATTTATTTATTTATTTATTTATTTATTTACTCATTCATTCATTCATTTATTTGTTTATTGAATCACTCAGTAATTAGATAAATAGGATGTCAAACTTTCATATTCTCTTGAGTAGATATTAAACTCTTGAATAGACATCAAAAATATTTACTAGAATGAACTTAAATCGGTTTTGTTGATGCAGAATTTTGTCGAGTTACTCATAGATAGGTGTTGAGACAGATAGTCGAATAAGCCGAAGGAAATATAAACATACGAATGAAAAAAAAACATGAAAAATTCTGTGTACGTGATTTGTGTAATTCTTGAGAGATGAATTAAGAATAAATAGCGATTTACCTCGGCAGGTAGGATATTCAGGGCAATTTACCTCGGCAGGCAAACATTCAGGGCAATTTACCTCGGCAGGTAGAACATTCAGGTACGCATCAATTTGCTAATAAATTAAAGCTACAATTATTATTGAGCGATGAATTGTTGCAGTCAAAATCGAATCCTGAAAATGAAGCAGAAAGATATCCCAATGATTTGACAACCGCTCGTTCAAAATGGTCCTATCTACGCAATGAGGATCTTCTAGGACAACGTTACGAGGAATATGCAAGTGTACCACCAAAACGATTGCACAGCAAAGTCACTTGGGATCGTATAAAACAAATTCAAGAGGTTAGCATTAATTTAGAACAGTTGAAGTGCTCTATACTCACTGCAGCTGAAAAAAAAAGGAATTTCTCTTTGATTTTTTATGTGATAGCAAAGATCTAAACAAACATCTATGAATTTTAATTAAATAACCTTATTAAAAAATAATATTTTTCATCGTTTTCGTCTTTCGAATTCAACTGAATCAAATTAAAAACTGCATATTTTGATCCGTCCATTGTGATTTTTGATTTTCAGCTGTTAATCATTTCGGTAGCTCAGCGGTAGAGCCTTCGCCTACTAATCGAAGAAATCCGGGTTCGACTCCCGGGTCTCTTCGATAAGGGGATTGATGAAACTACAGCTGCTTTTGTATCTTTGTATCTTTTTAAGTGATGGAGAGTTCAGAGAGCAAAAACTACCTTCTAGAAAAGATTACCAAATACTCACATTGCAGGTTCCAAATTTTGGTCATAAACGAACTTACGAGAAACGAAGTGATCGCTCACGTCCAAATCCTTGGCGAAGATATGGTGCATTATTGAAATTACACGAAATTGGAGGATGGGTATCGAAAATTGGTTTGTCATTTCTTTTCGTTTCGTAATTATAATAGTTCTTGCTCTGAAATATTTGTTCCAGAAATAATACCTACCTGGTGGGAAATAATACCGGTCTGATCGAAAATGGCACCCACCTGATGAGAAACAATACCCACCTGGCGGGATATGATACCCACTCGACGGGGAATAATGTTCACAAGATGGGAAATAATACCCACGTGGTGGGAACCAACGCCCATCTAATGGGAGATAGTAACCGCTTGGTGGGAAATAGTACTAACCTGATGAGAAATAATACCCACCTGTCGGTAAACGATGCTCGCCTGGCGGGAAATGGCACCCACTTGATGGGGAATAATACTCACATGGTGGCAAACAATACCAAAGTGATGGGAAATAATACCCACCTTACGAAGAATAATACACACCCGATGGGGAAGAATACACACCTGGTGGGAAATAATGCCCACCTGATGGGACGGAAGAGCGTGTGCGAATGAATTAGAATTTGAACTTTTTTCCCAAAAATTCGGAAAAAATTACTCATTTATTCTCAAACTCGGAAGGAAATATTTCGGAGCCGGAATAAGTCATCATGCCGGAATGAATTTCTGGGCCGGAATGAATCATCATGCCGGAATGAGTCATCATATCGGCTCTTTTTTAATCGTTATTCCCCTCGTTTATAAACATCATAGAAATATTAATACCTTTTGATGAAGGACTGAGCACCTAACGAATAAGTTTCGGTGATCTCAGGCAAAGAAACTCGCAACGGTGTATGATGAAAATAATAGTTATAATCAAAAAGTGGAATCAAAGAATCAAGGAAAAAAACCGAATTCGGTTGAAAAAAAAACCCCGACAACCACAATTTCTCTCTTTCAGATAGGCAACAATCAAGTCGACGAAATCGTAAATACTACTATGTTCGACCAGGTTCAAAACCATGTAATCCACCAAATCGACCACCGATTACCGTTCGAGAGAGTAAAATTATTCCCACATCTGGTAAGCTAATCATTGGAATTGTTATAACAAATAAGGTGAACGTCATTCATTTCCATAGCTTTCTATTCGATATACTTGCCAGATCTGTTCGAATATTACCTTTAAAGATTTTGATTTTTTGAACTTTTTTTTTTGTTGAGAATATGGCTTGGGGATTTATCAACCATTGCTGTATGGCGATTTAAAATCATCTCAAAGGATGGGAAGTTTGAATCACCAATTAGCTCCTTAATGGATCAAATCTGGATCTGGCAGAAATCAAGCTCAGAAATGTGGAAAGCCTATTGGCAGTTGCAGGATCCGGCGAATTCGGGAATGTAAGCGGAGGAAGTGCGAGAAAAGTGACTTTTAGAGTGTTCATAGATTTCTTCTGAGTAACCTCTTTTAAAGCTTAACAATTATAACCGATTCCCTTTCTATAATTGAATGGAGACTTATCCTAAAACAAGCTAAAGTGGTGACATATCGAAAATTCAGCAATAACGATTCCACAGTGTGAATCAATCGAGCAAGTTGCTTCCGCAGTTGGTCTACAATTACAAGTGCTTATGCGTTCAAACTCTCAAGAAAAACTTACACATTCATTCAACATTGGTAAGTTAATTCTATACTCTGAATAATCTATACCAAGAATATTTCGAGGCATGCGAAATGATGATCCCATTAATTTAAATGCATTTTTATTCAACAATTTTTGAAATTTCAACCATAAAAGCTAATTAAGCTTCAATTAATAAGGTGGAAGAAGCATAGAGCATTATGTGGTCGATAAAGAGTATTTCTTCGTAAATGAAGAAAACGATGCGTTTCTACTGAAAAAGAAATTGCTTTGTCTTTCAAGTGTGTTCTTATCATATTATTATCTCGTGCTCATGAACGGATTTTATCAGTGAACTTTGAACTCTTATCTTTAAACTTTATCTATCGGTCATTGAGTACAAAACGAAGTCATCACATCAATTCTTCAATGATGCTAGGTGCTGGCGAAAGTATGGTCTTTTAAGTGATAATTTCTAAGTATTTACTTTATTTCAGACGCTTCAATGGATATTCAAAAAACACAATCGTCTTCACAAGCTATCAAATCAACGCAAAATATCGTTCACAAAGTTGAGGAATCTTGTGCGAACTCAACAATTAACAATAACACTAACAATAGTGCACTGCCAACAAGATGGACTGATAATACCACACGCCAGATTCGAGATTATCAAATTCACGTGGAACGGGTAGGGAGGTGAGACTGCTTAGAGGTGACTATCAATATTTGATGTTGCGGTAGGTAGGTGAATGAATAAAGGGAGATTTAGCTCTCTCACAGCATCTGTTTCTTTCGAAATTCCGACTTTTTATAACTACGCATAGTCCTTCCGTGTATAGATAGGTTATCGAGCAGTGCTCTCATCCAGCATGAAGCGTCCATTGCAGCTTTTTGGCTATATATACTTGAACGACGCAGTTATTGCTGAATGGTCTAATGGCTGAGTTCCTGGATTCGCTTACATATACATCCCTTCTTCAATAATAGACAAGGAGTAATTCAACTGTTGACATCTCCAATTCTTCAATTCATCAATCGAGCCGGATTTGTCTCAGGATGAATATGGAAGAATATTTAAACTTTTGTAAGTAATAACTGCTCGAATGGACCATCAGTCTTATTACTACGAGGGGAGCCAGCGGAAAACTCAATTTAATATATTTATTAGTTTTGTCTCCTTCTAAATCCTTTTCTCTTTTCCTCTTACTCCTCATGTTCTCGAGTAAAGTACCCTCTAAATGAACCTGTATGCTTCGATTAAATTCAAATTGCTAATCGCTGTTGCATAAGAGAAGATTATTTTAAGGATTCGTTCTAACCGAAGCACACATTCATTGCCTCCGACAAATACGCTGCGATTGTCCACAAGTGAGATCAAGCGATGTGGAATGTCATTACCTCCTAGAAAACGTCATTAATCCCCTCAGGGCATTCCTGCAATGCTTCAAAAGAATAACATTACATTGAGATTATGATGTAAATATGCGATTATCGATTGTGTAATTTACAAAAAATAATAACCACGCAATACAACGGAATAAAAATTGTGATGAAAATATTGATTGAAACATTGAAATGCACCGAATTAATTCAGAATTCGGTGCATTAATTCAACGATTTTTGAAACAATTTGAAAATTCGTCTTCCAACGAATTTTTACCACCTAGATATTCGAATAGAAGCGGTATCAAATTTGCTTTCACTTTAACGTCACAACTTCAGGCTCATTCTCCCAGCAAATCCAATAGAATAAATAATGCTACCCTCTGAAGTCCTATGATCATTAAACAATTCTTTTTTAGAGTCTTAATAAAAATGCGTCAATTCAAGAAACATAGCCGAATGCATCTTATTAATCTTTTAATTGAACAGCAAATATTGCTGTAAATTAAAGAGACATAAATTTGTGGAGATCAGTGTCCTGGAAAATATCCCAAAATATGACGCTTTTTGGACTATCTACTTTTTGAACTATGATGAAATTCCCAGAAAACGCTGCATGAGAATATATGGGAAAAGAGAATGAAAACGATAAAACTTCAATCGATGAAAAGTACACAAATTTGTTAAACTCCATCATCCTTAAATGGCCAAGCTAACCAAAGCAATCTCCCCCCCCCCTCATTTGGGTAATTTCAGGCTTTGACTTGACTGTTCTTTCTATTTCCATCTGTAAGGCAATGCAAAAAATGTTAAAACTTCATGGAAGAGCAAAACGAAGAAATTGACCCCCAATAACCTTGTTTTCTTTCTAGTATTCTTAGAACGCCTTTGTAGATAGTAAGTCCGATCCTCATCTAACAGCATGATCAACANNNAGCATGATCAACAAAATGTCAACAGCTTGATTCAAGGATGCTGTCATTTAAATTACGGAGCCGCTCACTTCATCCAGAGATTAGGCGCACATAACTCGAGTTGCTCCATATCCATTGCCCACATCACAGCCGTTGAATGCTCACTGAGGATGTTCGCCAATCGAGAAGACTTTCCATCAGCTTCTTATCACGAGGGACTTTTCAAGAGGAATATCGCATCAAGAGGAACGTTTCGATATAATCAATCTCTCAATATAGCGCATTCTAGATGTTTTTAATTGAAATTGCTCGAAATTCACGAAATAAGACTATAAAAATCTCCTTTTTTGGTTTAATTACCCAAGTTTGAGGGTTGTTACTATGATTATGGCTCAATGAGCCAAAACGTCAGTAAATACATCTATATCTGATTCGGCGCATCCCATGGTTTACAACAACAAACAACGTAATACATATTATTAGTATTATGCGCCTAAGAAACAACAATGTCGTCAAGGATATAATAAAAATCTCTCATGTATTTATCATCAAAAGCAATAGACATCGTTTTTAGTTCACCATCGAATGTCGTATAAAAACTAAAATTAGAAAAATTTTGAAAGTTTGCTGCAAAATTAAGGAACTAAACAAATCTATATGACTGAATTTCTTGCCCACAAAAGCTTCCGCTCAAGTTGAAGACACCTCATCGATTCATCCATCCATTCGTCGATCACTGATATCGAAATAAAAACAACCATTAAACAACGATGGAAGCCAAAATAGACAACGTATCACATTTATAATTATTTAAAACTTTAATAAGCAATTTCAGTTAATATAATCGTGAATGAAACAAGGTGCCGAATTATTAGAGAATTCGGCATAAACTTGTAGAATTCGGAAAATGCAGAACTTCTCGTCAATGCATCATTAAAAAAGCCGAAATAAGACCTCAAATAATGGGAAATATTTGATGCGGCTGATCAGAGAACATTTTGTCGTTCAAAAAAATTCCGTAGCGTTAACTCGAGCTTAGCGCAAATGTTTCCGGTTAAAAATGGCTCAGCTGTCATGTCAATCGATAAATTGATGGATGTTAAGTTGGCGACTCGAAAACTGACCATTAGTTGACCACTGACCACTCCAACGCTTTGGTCACTCCGAAATTTACATACGAACCATCATTCATAACCATCTTACTGAAGCAGAAAAAAAAAACAGTTCTCAAGTTTGAATTTATTGCAAATCATTACTCCGATAAGATTCGTGTAATTCATAAAAAGTACATCATAGAGATAAGTGATGATTGATTACTAAGAATGTAGGCAAAAAAAAATATGATGGAATGGAGAAAAAAGTCCACTTGAGAGTGGTGGATCAGAGAACACAAAGAATTTTTTTTTCGAAAATGAACCAGTCCAAAGCACACAATATTTAGACCCATTCGCTCGTAGCGACGATGGATGCTTTCAATTTCAAAACCAAAGCTAAAGTAAATTCAGCTTAGCAATGCGATCGAAAACGACTAGTGAATACCGATGATTGTGATGGTCTTGAGGATTGGATTATGCTCTAGTGGCAAGCGGAAATTTCTTTCATCTATTCTTGGCAAATTTTATTGTGTTTCATAAAAGCGGTATAAAGATTCGAGATTTTTTAGCGATTGCTGTACTTAGAGATTAATTTTCGAATGATAATAATTCACGGGTATGTATCTTTGAAAGAATTACCTGTAACGTTGGGAAATTTGAGAAATCCATGGAAATTTGTGAAAGAATTTGTGTAGAGGAAGATTTGAGCAAACCGAAAATTTCTCGTAAAGTTAGAGAAACGATTCATCGAAAAGCGAACAGAATGAATGCTTTGATCTGTTTCAATTATGGGTTTATTTTGAAATTTTGGAGGATCTATTTCAGTATAAAGATTTCCTCTGTGATATCAATTATGAGTAGTCATTCTCAGCTAAAAGGTCAATATGAAGTAGAAATAAGGATAGAAGGATATTTCTGAAATCAACTTAAATTATGCATATAAGGTGATGCAATTTTATTTGTTCATGATGTCGCAAGAGGAAATTCTACAGGACGGATAGTGTATGAAAAAGAATGAAATCATTCGTTATTTCATGATCTGCTAGAAGCTTGGAAGCTTGAGGTGTAAGCATACAAGCTTGTCTAACATTCCTTCAAGCAAGCTAAATGATCAAATTGGGGTCCAATGCGAGTTTGGCGATCATCTTATATCAACTGGTGATATTTCGACTTGAGAGGTGAAGTTTGCGTTAGTTGTTGAGCTCGATATACAACGCTGATAAGCTTACTTGAGGACGAAGCTTGAGGATAAAGCTTGAGAAATCAGATGAAACCATGAGATTTTAGTGGGAAAAGCACGGAAATACAATACGATTTTCGATTGGTTTTTGTATTTAATATCACATTTCAGACACTT
>JAARMF010003194.1:0-13496 GCA_022844705.1 Toxascaris leonina
AGTTAATCCTTGAACAACGCCTTGGCTTAAGAGCACCAAGTATCCCCCGCAGCCAAAAATTCACGTATAACTTTGAGCCGTCAAAACTGAATTGCACGTGAGCTATTACTGGTAGGGAGCAACAGAACAGCGAATTGTGGATAACATGAGCAATGGGTTAATATATTCTATACTGTAAATATTACTTGCTGTGTTTTTGCAATAAAATGAGCTGAAGGGAAGAAAACATCATTTAGAAATTTATATGTGTGTATATCCATGCATGTATATAATAATTTTCCGATAATTTCTCAATGTCTAAAAAATTCGCTCAGATCCACTTAGCTCAAAGCCTTATTTTCATAAAGTCGCCTATTTTTTAAATATGAAATGATATAACGCCATAATATCGTATTTTTCATGATTTTTTATGCCATCCAGTCCGTTAAACGTTTATAATAAAATTTGTTATGGAAGTATTGCTGCTATTTATTTTCAAACAACCCCTTTGCTATCCCCCTTGAACAAGTAACAGCGCAGATCTCTGTGAACCAACATGTTGATTTTAATCTTTTGTGAATTATTGTCGATCTCCTTCCATAATATCAAATAGAACCTTCGTATCTGTGTGTTGTCAGATGTTATGCCAAACACATTAAACAAAAAGAGAAAGTACGCGTCGATCTTTTTTTTTGCTTGTTCTGAAACAACTCATAAACGATGAGAATATTTCCGATGGTTACAATGGCAATTCAAAAGATAGAAAACACTTAAAATTGATGACAACGATATTAGAATAATATGACGGCGCCTTTTTCATCAACGATTCTCCTCCACTCGTACAAAGCAAAATAATAGCTCATTAATGAAATACAAACAAAATGAAATGCAGAACTCTACAAAACAAGGAGAGAAGAGCGAGTAAACTCGTCATCACGTCTGTCTTTGTTAAAGAGGGTATTTAGAAATTGTCTTTACGTTACTTACTCATCTCTCCTCGCCTCTCCCACCCTCCTCTCGACGAAAAAACTCAGTGATGGATTGACTCGATCATTATTTGTCAATTGTGCATTGTGTAGATAGACTAGAAATTGCTTGTGATGTAGCGATGCAGGTTATCTGCCCACTTGTTCAATGGTCGCTGCACTGAATGGTAGAAAACTTTACGCGCCTCAATTTTTTTTTTTTTTTTTTGTATTGTCTATGCATTTTTCCTACATCATAAGGCTTACGTTTGCGTACGCTTTAATAGGCGATATCGCTTCTTTCTGAGTTTCAAATGAGAATGAAGTACAGACATTTGTAAGACATCCATCTCTTTATATAACAAATGAAGAATTGTCGCGTCAGAGGAATGAACTGTCACGATTTGCGTCGTTTGCAGTCGCTCGATTCACTAACTGGTTTCACAAACTGCCAACAAGGAGTTACTAGATTATATAGAATAGTGCAGTCATTTTTCACTATTCACATCGCTCGTAGAAATTTTCTGTAAAAGATTCGCTTTCATTGCAAAAAAAATCTTTCTGATTGAAAACCGATTGGTGTAAAACGCATACGAATTCTTTTTTTGCATCTCGAAGTATTCGCGACACATTTCGAAGACGTAAATCATAAATGTGGAAAATGAGAGTATAATCTAAGATCACCTCATTATACCACAAAAAATTGGCGACCTCTGAGATGAAGTGGTTGGGAACATATCGATACACAAAAGCCTCAAGGCAAGGATGAAATCTTTGTGATGCGCGTTTGCAAAACGCAGTTTGCAATTCGCAAAAGAATTGCTCATGGAAGAACTGAGAAATTGAAGCTTTTCTACTGGAAATTCACGCGATCATAATTTGAAATTCTACGCTCAAAATTCGCCGAATTTGCAAGGTTCAATAAATTTAGTGAGTTTGTATGAGTGTGGTGATGTGATATTTCAAAGAAGGGTTGGAATATCGGTTAATTTGATTACGTTTTAACACCTCACGTCATATTCTCGTGGAATGCAGAGAAGCGATGAAAGATATATCCGAAGTAGATATCCAAAATCGACCAGAATAACAGAAATGGAGAAAAGAAAAGAAAAAAGAGTGGGAGATATATTAAGAAAAGTTGTAAATAACAAAATGCAGAAATGAGATATAAAATGGAGAGGATAGAAATTGTATAATCGATGTAATAGAACTAAGGTAGGGAGTGAATATTACAAATCATAAGAGAAGAAGCGAAATAAACATATCGAGGAGTTTGGGTTTTGAGTAACGATTCGTTGTGTTTAAACATAGCGCACAATATTTGTGTTGTAAATTCTGAAAAAGTGATTCATTTTCAGCAATAAAACAGCGATAAATCTTCAATGCGATATGTGATGCTTACTGTGTGGCAAAATGTGAAAGAGGGCGAAACATGAAAAAATAATGTCTTATGTGATGAATATCCATGATGTGCGAGAGTATTAAAGACATACTGTCTTTCATGGCCGACCTGATCGTTTCAACGAAAGAGGTGCTGGTAATGCGAAAATCCTTAATACCTTCGAGTTGTAAATCACCGTTAATATCCCTTACTATTCGTTAATATCCTTAAATGCCTATTTCTTCCAACTCTTTGCGTTGCTTAAAATTTCTCTTCGAATCCGGTTTTACATCAAATAAAGCGAACATTTTGCCGTTATTGAATCTCCATATCGGCTATCAGTAATATCATCGATTAGTGCTGAAATGTGACTAAAATTCGCTTAGATTACCTACTAGATTATAGCCTCAGCAACTTATGCTGCAATCGGATCACACTTGCAAGATGCGTTTTGCTGACGCAATAAGACTACTAATGCATTCGCTAGAAAATATTTGCCGAAAGACCGATATAGCTTGCAAATGAATGCTGTCTCGTGATAGAATACTGTAGATAAATCACCTTTCCAAATGATTATAAATTTTTTCAAAGAAGAACCTATGATATAACATTTCGAAAGCTTGATCACATCTTGTGTTGCATCTTTTACAAGCCGGCATGATTTCTCATCTTTGTTTGAATAAGGCAAATTAAAAACATTTAGCAAGGAAAGGCGAGCTTATTTCTGTTGATTTAAACATTCTCAGAGTTTCCAGAGCAATCTTCCGAGGCACGTCAGTTGAGGCCTCTAAGATTTCAGTGTACTTTGATCTTTGTTTTGATATTTGCAGTGCTCAGCTGTCAACATTGAATGAGGCGATTCACTTATCCTTTTTTCAGCAATATAACCGGACCGGTAAATGCGCCTAAATTTTGGGGCACTTGTAATTTCTTTTTTCTTTTTCGATAAATCGACTTTGAAAAAGTTCCACCTGTGGCGTTCATTATACTCGTCAAATTTCCTCAGCTTAATGACACTTGGAACTACATGCACGTGTGTATGTGCGTAGTGTTTGCGCACATATGAATGGAGATGATGTGACTGTGATACCTTTTGCAAATGTACGTTTACAAATAGATCGAAACAATTCTCCGTGAGAAGTGAACAAAACCATATGCTTTTAAACTTCATCAAGGAAGAGTGGGAATTAATCAGCGACAAAATGATGCAAATTTATGGATCCTATTTCTTGGGAGGGCTGCAGGAAATCTGAAGTGATGTTTGCATTGTTGGTAGGGCGTTGCATCGTTGCATCCTCCATTATTATACAGGATCGCTTCCAGCATAAACGCTTCGCTTAGGCATGTGTGAACTTCATGGTGCGGTCAATGCCCTTCAAAAAACATTGCTGAGAATCGCATCGAACTCAGCACCTCATTCGTCAGTCAGATAAATTAGCTATTCACTGTGCATCTCCACCCTCCTCTCATGTGACTCCTTTTTCCCTCTTACTCATTTCATTTCTTTGGATTTCATGTATTGCACATACGGACTTGGATAGACATATTCAGATCGCGATCCATCCCCCTCATCGGTGATATCACCACGGATCTCGGCTCAGTCGATACATTTCGATTCCACGGAGCCAGTTACAGCTAAATTATACCAGTATCGTGGGGAACGAGTGGCCGGATTTGAAGTGTTCGGTCGTCAGATGATTTGTCTCCCGCAGGTATTACAGCATCTTCTTCTCATTATTTCCTTGCAGAGAGTTTATGCAGAATGCAACATTTCATAATGACACACAGTTCTACGTTAGAAAAAATGACTGCTTGCAGCACTATCTCCAACACGGACAAATCATCCCAAACATATATAATCGAAAACAAGGAATAAGTAAGTTTTCAAACGTTGTCTAAACAATTAGGACCGTTCCTTATTTCACGGAGTCATTTGGTTATTAATGAGTAAGAGCGAGGTTATAAAGTTGACGGTTCGAGTGCATCTTTATCACTTGCCAGATTCGATGAGTTGAACTCAGTTTCGAATGAGCAATACGGCTGAGAGAAACAATGCAAATGATAGCTCACTTTCAGCTTTACGAAATATTTCTCAAGTCTCTCGTTGGTGGACTGCATACAGTGTATACAAAGCTGAAAAGACTTGAGATTCGGCCACTTATTTGCAACGTCGAACAGGTCTGTCGTCACTGCAGTATTTCACTATTCCATTTGAAGCTAGCCAAGGTTATAAACATTATTTTATATAATTCAATGGAATGGAAATAAAGATGAAAACGGACTCTGAAATATGATTGCAATATTGAAGTATCGATAATGTATGTATGTTTGTGTCAACTCGCGAATCACCAAAATTACAATCACGAAATATGCAGCACATATGAAAAAATCACTTCTTGAATTTTTATGCTCAGTTCAGCCAGGTTCAGAGCAGCTATCCTGAAATTAGCGCATGCTCATTCCGTTGCAGAAAAGATCAATTTCATAGAGGGACACATTCTTAGGTGCCTACTAATTGTTTACATAATTTTTTAATATTCCTACAAGCAGCTAGTTTTATCGGTGGAACTGCAACAACGCAAGCCGTGCCACCTTTGTTGCCGTGCTTTCCCACTTGTTAAGATCCATGTGGATTTTAAGACAACAGCAATAATGAGTACACTAACCAATAAACAACAAACGACAGGTCATTTCCTGATATGAATATAAAAACAGACGATCCTATGGCAAAATATTGCATGTGAAAATGTGAAAAGGAAAAATCGCAAGACTATTCGCTAATTAAGGTACGAGCACTGAGAAGTCTTGGGGCGATACAACCAGGTGTAAACCGCTGCAAACTGATCTCCTGTGATGATTTCGAGCGTCTTTACCAAGACTGTCACAGTAGTTGGTTAGCTCATTCGCTATTATGACTGATGAGAGAAGAAAAGGTCAAACAACGAGCAACTCACCATTCCACCAAGTCACTCGCAGTAATTTCCTTGTTTCCGTTACGCGCTTTCATGAATTTGCTAGTGAACTTCCATAAACAAAAATGCACTCTAGTGAGGTCATGTCTGTGGGTCTGTGAGTATGTATGCGCGATTTCCATTCGTGCCTGCCTGCTTGATGGTTTCAACTCTTGAATCACTGAAGCTATGGTCACGAAATCTGGTGGATATAATGTATGACCGCTTCACAACGTTCCACCTTGATATCCGGAAGGAAGTAGAGAAATTTGATGGTGAAAAAGATCACACACATTTTTTTATCAATTGGACTTTCATTTCGCACGCATCGGATCACTTGGCGACGGACTTTTGCAGGAGATGTGCATGAGTGAGGAGGTCGGTTGAAATTGAGTCACTTCATTTTGCATATTTCATTTATTTAGTGGCGATTTGTGAAATTATTTAGCCAGTTGGGTATTGTGCAAAGGCATTTATTACACTGACTTCTTTAGAGCTTCTCGAGTTGCTATCGAAAACGAAGAGTATCGTTGACATATTTATTGTTGGCTGCACATTCGTTAAAGATCACCCGAGAGAATTAAACCGCTTTTCGATTAGCTAGCGATTAGCGCTGATAAGGTGTTATCACAATCGTCAGTGCCACGAAACAATTCCCCCATTTCGTTACAGTATTAAAGCACAATCTGAGGACAACGCTAGTGGATGGAGGCGGAAATTTGCATATTCAAAAATATGCCAACCAATTACAGCTCACGTCCAGGTCGACCAGCAAAGCGTTGTCCACCAGATACCGAATGGAGTGAAATCAACAAAAAGGAGAAGCTCGAAGGCAAAGCCTTCGAGCCAGGTAATGCAGCACAATATCCGTGAAGGACATTTTTGTTCGGATTTTCTTTGTGTAAAGTTTTCTTTGTTAGTTGCCAAATTAGAGTTCTTCTCTGGTTGGAACGAAAGTCATGACTACAAATTGTTCGCGTGCAATCGGCAGGTGAGGTAGTCATCGACAGGACAACACGACAGCAACGTCTCATGAAGCCGAAAAGCGGATCTTTGACTCCGTCACAAGGTTGTTTATCCTTTTCCTTTGGTCTTCCCAGACCTCTCTCACTCACTCGCTCACCCTCTTTCTTTCTGCTTTTCTTTCTCTTTCTTTCTCATATTCTCTTAGGATGCACAAAGACTGAAAGATTCTGTCGTCTATTGAGGCAGCATCTTTCGACGCATCTTAACTTCAGTTTATTTGTTAATTATCTGAATTAAAAGATAGCAGCTACTATAGCAACAACCCCATGGGCAATAAACTGTCAGAAATGTGAATGATGACAGTGCAATATATATAGCAGGATCATACTGATTATGGTGTGAATTTCAGTAATGTAATCCTTACATTATTGTGCAGCAGGATCATCATTACAGCATATATACACTGGCAAAAATGCGAACTCGATGTTGCATCGTCGCATCGATAGTGCAGCATCACCGGAAAGAAACCACTGGCACAAGCAGTATTTTATTAGTGAACACTTGTACGGTACTACTTGTCAAGTGTGATTCATTTTCTGTGGGGAGTGGAGAGCGCATATTCTAGGATCGGAGAGGAGAAGCAGTGATGAATTCAACTCTGAATTATCGACTATTATTCGAACCGACAAGCCTTCTCAGCTGAATTATACCACAAACAACCACCGATAAGAGTTCTAACTTTAAGATAAGCCTTGAAACACTCTGATACAAGTGCTAGCGAAAATTCTGAACAGTTGCACGTTTAGCAGGAAAAGAAAACACTCCTCACTAGCGCAGCATTTGTTAAATAATTTTAGAACAGCAGAATAGATATTATAAATCATAGACAATAATGAGATATGCTCAGTGCGGAAAATAAAGGCGGAATTTAGCTGCACGTGAAGTGGACGGCGAGACAAGCGCCGAATGTGCTACTAATGGTCAGCAGAGTGGACAAATGCAACTTTTCCTCACTCTACTTCCATTCACCACTCAGCAACTATTCGTGCAGAATATGATGGCTACCGCGGCTGCAGTTGCCTCTCAACAGCAGCAACAACAACAGGAACAACAACAACAACAACAACAACAGCAACAACAACAACAACAGCTCGAGCATCACAAACAATGTGTCGCACAGGAAATGCGCAGCGTTATTCGAGCGTAAGTGACCGAATTTCGATTAGGTAACAGACCACTGCTATATAACTGATCAACTAAGTTAAAAAACCTAAGAACTCACTAAAATATTATTGTATATGAACAACGAATTTTGAGGATATGATCGAAGGACAGCTTCTAAAGTCTCCTTCCTCTCTCATCTGCGTCATCATGCAGTCGCATTGTCTTTGCAGAGCCGATCACGTCACTAGCCTAACCGAATGCTTGCAACTATTGCAGAGAGCGTGCTACTATCAGATTACTGTATTTTCCATACGGTCACCTCGTAGTTTCGATGTTGGATGTGCGGTACTTTATTGAATTAACCACTGAATTTGCATATTTCCGTGAGGCATCTTTTTTGTGGAGTTATATTTAAGGCACCTATGGCTTTTATGATTATTACCCGTGCGAGTGAACGATTAGTGCAACATTTTCACAGAGCAATAATTTCGATGGAGTGAATAGCGATAAAAAAATATTTGAGTATGCAGCAAAATCTGCGATGAGGAATTATGCGATTCGGCGATGGCGATCCTCAGCTTAGCAATCATTGACATTCCGTCGCCGCCATCTTCCATCATAATTTGCTAACAAATGTTCCAATAAAACGATCGATGAGAGTTTCGTTTAGTAAGCGGATAGGTTTGATAATATCTCAATGCAGATTACTTCACTTTTCTCATCCCTTTCAAAGTGATACTTTAATTCACTTTCGAAATATATAAATGTAAATCATTTCGCATTAATGAAAATATTTCTTCTTCGTTCGTTCCGATATTACCTTATGGAATTCAATGACGAATATTGTGAACATTTCCGAAGTTGAACGGTTCTCTTTGTGATACGGGCCTTTTATTGATCAGATTTATGCAATACTTTTGGCTGCATATATTAGGCTACATCATGAGATGTACAAATGTGACATTGNNNGCCCTATTGGGCTTTCCTCAATTTCAGAAATTCTATGGTGATATAAAGGGATTTCAGTACAATTGCAGTATAGTTTAAAGGTAACACACCTAGTTCACTATAACTTCGATACAGCAATTTGGTCGAGTAATTAATGTAAAACAACCTCCGAAATTTGATAGCTGTATATACGAACAGCCATGATCTGCTAGTAATTCAATTTACTGCATAGCGATTTCATAATGAGCCTTTTTTTCGTTGCAAATGTTTTATTTTGAATGAGACGAAGCCGTATGTGAATGCAAACTAATATAAATGAGGCAAATGTGTTAGCTGCTGCTAATATTGATTGCTATTTGATGGACAATCAGGAAGATATTTATGCCATTTTTATTTGAAACGTGAAATTTTGCATAAATGCGGCAGCGGAAATTTGGGTGAAGCGCATATTATAAATCTTCATAATTAGGGAGGAAGTCCGAGAGGACAGAAGAAGCATGTAGCATATCGCAACTTATAATTTGGAAGCAGTAGTTCTGCGATAACACGTGAGAAACAACTGTTATTCAGAAGAACAAGTTATGGCAGCGATATTCATTCATCTACAATGCTCATCAATGAAGCTTTTACACCCATTCTTTCAAATAAAAAAAAACTGCAAATCTTCTGGTAAATAGAATTTTACACAGAAGATTTTGCAAGCGGAGAGGCACAAACTCTGAAAAATAGATTAAGCTGGTACATATGAAAGGGATAGATTTCAGCTAGCTCGAAGAAATCGAAGAGGAAATTAAGTGCAAAAAAGATATCACAAAGAACAACTACCATTCTATTCGTATTCTCTCATAGATCACCTAAAACTTTTTTCACACGAAACATTACTAAACTGATCGATCGAATAACCACATTAACAGTGGCCAAGTGAATAAGCTAGACCTCATATAAACACTACAGGCCACTTTCTCATCCTAAATCACCTGCTGGAAAGAACAACAGAATAATATGCAATTGTGTCTAGGCTTCGTCTATTTTGAAACCAATTGTTTGCGAACGACGGAATGATGGATGAGTGAGACTACTGCCAAAGGTCTGTTAAAATTGCTTCATCAACGTTGAATTCTTTAACTCTGCAATAGAAATTCCACTCGGCAAAGGCGACACTACTTCAATCGAATTGTTGACAGCCTGCTTCGCGAGAGCATTCGGAAGACTCGATTACAGATCGGAACTAAGATCAGCGATGAGCATCCCAACCATCTTAGATTCGATAGTGACACAGTTCCAGTTGCGAAAGATGCAGCATAGACCAACAAAATATTGCTGGAACTCGCAGTCGAGAGCACGAAGATGAGTCTGAAGAAGTAGCGGAACATCGGCTCACCGTCTATCCAAATAACGCTGAACGGCAGAACCATCAAGGAAGTTAAGAATTACGTTCACCGCGAGCAGGAAGTTAGCTTGCACCACCACATCAAAGCATAGCTGAGAAGGCGTGAAGGAACTGCTCGGAATGCATTCAATGGTCACAAGAGTCACTGGGAACCAAAGACAAGCTCTGCCATGCCCACACTCACCTTCTTTAACCGATCACCTTGCCCACGACGACATGTGGTAGTGGGAGCTAAGCCGTTCCAGGGTTGAAGATGAAAAGCTGGCCACAACCGAGCAAGTAATGGAACTGAAGAGAGTGCTGAACGTAACACTTCTCAACCATGCATCAAACAACACGTCGAACGATAAGTCAAGTCGATGACTTCATGAGAATAGCAAAAAAAGAGAACAACTTGTGTCAAGCGGAATAAACGACATGAGTACAGGACAGCAGCTAGACGCTAAGACTCGTCGATTAGTGTCAGAGAATATGGTAATATCCACCTGAGAGGTCAACAAGGAGGTGGAATGACCAAGTTCGATAAATAACGGTTAGCAAATAGATTCAAGAATCTACGAAAGAGATTAGAGTTTCGAAGCGTAACTGTGCGCAACGGGATTCGTGCGGAATTTACACGAATGAAGAGCGAAGATTGATAGGTAATTTATGTGGTACAGTTTTAGAATAGAGAATAGTAAGGAATTAGGAACCAAGAATGTCATAAATTCGGAGGAAATTGATAAGGTTAGGTTCCGGACGATGAGAAGTTCAATTTTGACGAGAATCAAAACTAGTCTTGCTCTCATTTTTTTCTGACGATATGACAACCCTCCCCTCCTCCTCTAAAAAAACTAATGCTTGATCGTCTTGTGGGAATCTTGGGAGCGGGCAAATTTTAATATTGTTCAAGTAGCACTGCTGTATGGCTCACGAGTCACTTCACAAAAAGCAAAATATTGCGTTATATCTTTCCGTCATTCCCTAATGCGAATACGCTGATGAAGTGAGTTATAGTTCGACTCAGATAGTTTTACCGCACCTCAAACTCAGCACCATCGAATACTCGACCTCACCAATTTTGTGTCATTTTTGTTTCTGCACTCAAATATCCATCCCATCTATTGATAGCCAATATCAAAATTTACGACCGTTAATCTCCTCAAGAGGTGGCATCCGGTTGTGAATTGCAGAGAAGAAAGTGAAATTTCATCATCACTATCGTACAATTCGAAGAGTACTTCTCCATCTGGTGGACCACTTAACTTGACCAAAGATCGCAATTCATCAATGAACGAAAGTGACTCGATCGATCGAATCTCTAGCGATCGATCAATAAATCCTTCGTTTACTGATCAGGATTCAAACTCGAATCAGGTGTTATTTATTTGCTATTCGTTGAGGCTATCGAAATGGAATGATTTTGCGACATAATGAAAATATTTACATTGAACAAAACCATCGCTATTTTTTAGTTACTTTCACATATTCCAAAGTTCATTGAAATTAATTCTTAACGAAAAGATTTACTCGCAGCATAAAACTTTAATTAGTTAACTATGGCATCACCGCATTTGTGATTTTATTTTGTGCAGAACACTCCGACGGAATGCGAACAGACATTGCAATTTGCACTCAGCAAACTCATCACCCTCATCGATGTCGCAACCACCAACTTCAAAGCTCAACGCGATGCCATCGATGCTGAGAAAAGTACGATTACTTCTATTTAAATAAAACTCTCTTCAGCGCAGTAATTTAGTGTTTAACAGTTCTATTGGAAGCGCTTCCTTCTTTCCGATGATGACTTCTTGCTTCTCTTATACCTCCTCCCTCTCTCCCACTTCTTCACCACCTATTCTTCTCTCACTTTCTCCCTCTTCCTCTCTCTCCATCTCCCACTCCCTTTCCCTTTTTACCTTTTCTCCTTCCCCCTCTCATTTCTCTTTCCATCTCTTCTTCTTCCTCTCTCACGTCGTCCCTTTTCCATTCCCTCTAATTCTATCGCATCTCCATAGTGAAAATTTTCGAAACAGCAGAACGAGTCAAGGACCAAAATTGGTAAATAGAAAAAAGTGCAATAGAAGGACCCCCAACCGTAACATTAAAATGCGACCATCGCCACCAATCATCGTCAAGTGACATAGCTAAGCTTGAAGGAAATCAAAAAACGCTATGGGACAGGTGGAGAAACAACAAAAGTTCTGTGCTATGTGCCACTTTATATAATTATCCGTCTCAGAATATATTCACTTTTGAGTTGAGATCACGCTCAAAGCTTATTTTTGGGCGCTTCCCTGCTGCCGTCTTCAGGCAAACTGCAACTCTCATTTTACAAGATCTCATCTGTGCTTATGGCTGAAACAAATATAAAGTATGTAGAGAAAGGAAACTTTCGACCACAGTAAATCCTATTTAAATAATCTGTAAAAGACATTATTCTTATAGCGTTCGCCCAAACCTTGCAAAACGAATTGAACATGCTGCGGAGCAATCAGCAAAGGATACAACGAGAATTGGCGCAGGAACAGCGCAAATCAAGTACGTTTCACGGAAACATCTATTGCTGTCTGTACCTCTCTCGGCTGCAATTGCCTGATCGTTTCCCCGAAACAGAATGGTACCTACATACCCTCAAGTAAAGTGGGGAAAGTACCTTTTCGTCGCTGTACTTTTATAGTACAGCAGAAAATTCTACACAAATGCTTATAACTACTTGAAGCTCATTGAAGTTTGAGGTGTTGCTCAGATAGGCGAATCTTATTGTAACCCATATATTCAAATATCTTGCTGATACTTTATAGTTGTGCTAGTAAAAGCATCGTTCTCTTATCACTATACAATCCCCCTCCAGTAAATGTTTCCAGCTTCTCTCTTCGATGAATAAAAAACAGTTGATAAATCTGAAGCATTTTATTGAAAGTGATAAATCTGCATATCTCGATGTAATAAGTGATGAATGACAACACTAAATCAGCCGTCATCACAAGGTTTAGGAATATACTTCCGGCGCTTTTGCAAGGCGAAACGAGAATCAATCGATCTGAGAGAGCGACTCGCTCAGTTGGATGCACGCATAAGAAGGCGATCTATCTAGTGAAAAGAACGATATGGAACGCTAATTTATATATTTTTGTTCTCGGAGATGTTCATTCTATTTCTGAAGTTTCATTCATCGTAAACAAATGCAAAACTTTATGGACAACCGATCGGACGGAAGTGATTTTTTAATTTAATAGAAAACATTTTATTGAATTTCTCCTTTGGAACGCTCATAGCGTCCGATTGATATCGTTGTTATAGCAATCTTATCGATAAGAGGACATCTTTATAGATTTAGCAAATGCTGATAGATGCGATCCATTTGGGTTCATTCTGAGCAAATTTGAAGGGCGATTCGATAAAAGTAATGAATTTTGCAATGAATCACTTTGCTATAGGAAGTGATGATAAACTTGAGCGTGAGGGTTTCTTTGGTCGATTCCAATTGCTCATTGTCATGAAAGGATATCGCAAAGGATAACACCATCTTTATAAGCGAAAATACAAATCACGGATATCAAATTGGTCGCACTTTCTAGTATCATTAGAATTTAGCGTTGCAACACAACCCACTAAATAAGCATTCCTCTCGTGCATTTTCAACCAGGATGTTATCTGCGCTTCCCTCATCCCTCCTCCCCTTCTCCTCTCTTCTATGCAATTCTCGTGAGGTTCTTTTCTTACCGGAACTCGTCTCACATCACTATACAACTGTGATTTGCTCTATTAAC
>JAARMF010003196.1:4513-15087 GCA_022844705.1 Toxascaris leonina
AAAGTCTAAAGTACCGACGACTTGAATTCGATCTCCACTTGTGCTTTAAGATATTGAACAGCTGCTGGGATATTCCGTTCGATAGCATCTTTGCCTATACCCCATTCAATACACTCTCCCGATTTCATTGTTTTCAGCTATAACGTAGATTTTCGACCAAAATGGTTATATTAAGTTCATTTTCCTTTCGAGTCATTCGGGTATGGAATCAACTATCAGCTAATATTGTGGAAGCTAGTAATCTCATTGCTTTCAAAGCGAAATTAGCCGAGTTTGATTTATCTCCGTTGAGGGGAGTATGCGGCCAGCCAGTATGCTATTAATATGTGTATCATCTCGATTCAGCCTTTTATCAGCATTACCATATTCGTGATACTTGAATGCCTTCATATTTGATTATCACCGATCTCTTCACATACTATTCTATATTTCTTTATGGTTAAATAAAGCAATTAAAAAAAAAGGTTAATCACTAGTACATTCTGCAATCATATCGTCGTAGTATTTATATATTCTAAAGAATATACAATTCCATCATAGAGATGCCATCATATTTCGTTGGAAATTTGCTCTTCTCACTCATCATAGGTGATCTATGATATTTGTCGATCTCTCTAGTTATATTTTACGTCAATCGAATATACGCCTATAATCTATATCGTATGAAATCTATTGTTCTCATATTAGAAAGGATAAGTTAGCCACTACCAAATAGTTTAGTAAATGTTTTTCTCAAGCAGTTATTGCTTGAGGCTAATTCATAACTGTTTAAATATGATCAATTGTTTGCCAACTTAAATATTTTTTAATTATTTTCGAAGTTGTAATAAATATTTCAACGCAAAACACTTCATCAATTTATTTCTAATGCCTATTCGTTAGGTAATCTATTATACGCTGAATGAATGTCTTTGCAAAAGTTGTCAACAAATTTTCTAACGATATCAAAATTTGTGCATAAAATTTCCATTTAATTAGATCTCTTATATTGTTGAGCAGCATTGTATTCTATCCTCATCCAAACTTTTCATTGTATAATCTCTATTCATTCATTTATAATATTAATTTTAGTTTCATTTTATTGTAATTTAAAAATTTAAAAATTTATTACATCGAATTAAACATAAATGCCGACAAATAATATCGGTTTAGTTGGTAATAAATATTTGAGAAGAGTTTTGATTATTGGTTATTTTTTTAAACCATTTATATGGTTATTTATATGATCAATCAATCATTTTATATGCCATTATGAGATGATACTCAATGGTTTTTAGGTGATTTTAGTGTTTTATTGAGTGGTTTCAATAATAAAAATAAAAAATTTTAGTAATTATATGCGATATTTTTTTTTGCACGAAATTATGCGTGCTAAATACTAGATGAGTAATTATTTATTTATTTAATATTTATTTATTTCTCTTTAAAGATTCTCTCTAATTAGATTCTTCAACTGAAACAATAATTTCGTTTATTCCTTGAGAAATCTATAAGAAGTAAACGATGTGGTTAATATGAATTGAAATAAAAGCTTTGTTTATTGCTCTTCACCTATAGACGAATATTTATGATTAGCCTATATCTATGAACTTGAAGCTAATAGAAAATAATGAATAATTTCTGAAGTGATCTCCCATATTGTGAGTGGAGGGGGAGGAAATGGGGAAAGGAAGGAGGAGTGAGGGTGGAAGGGGGAGGGAAGAGGGGGAATTTTGAGAATTTCATCATATCTACATACATCTGATCCTTATTTATTAAGAAGCAGGGGTTTTTCTCAGCGCTTTTTCCATTGAATCGTTGAAAAAAATTATCAATTACATAGAGAAAAAATTTCGAAAAATCCATATTGAAGGTGTCATCTCGCTGTAAATTAAGTTATTATTCATTGAGTATGACGCTATATTCGTCATTTGTCCTATTGTTGTTGATGCGTGAAAGTACATATCGAAGTAGTTTAATGAAGTCTCTCCTCCTCTTCCCTTCTTCTTTCAAATCTTATTCATAGCCATAGCCTATCGATGTCCTTCAGTATTTCCTTTTCCTCTATTAGAGGCATCTAATTATAAATTCAATTATGTATCGTCATCTACGATCCGTTTAGATAGGAACTATTCAAATAAAGTGATTTCTTAGAATATTATGAGAATTATAAATTATTTGGCGCATATGTCCAAATAAGTTATTGGCGCATATGTCTCGAACAGATTCAGCAAGTATCAATAAACAACGATAGTAATAAAAAATTTATATTTATTATAATCGTTTTTGTATTTCTCACTACAACATTATTGTTCTTTATTGTGTTCTGCTATGCTCTTCAAAAGCATGAAATACTCTTCAAATAATTGTAGATTCAGTTCATTGATACTCAGTGGGAGGGTGAAGAGGAGATGAAGAGGAATGAGTGGGGGTGGAGGTGGTTGTTGAAGAGAGGATAGGGGAAAAAGTAGATGGATAGGTGAGGCGATTCTGTTAAAGAAGTGATAATGATTGGGGTTGGAGAGTAGAGGTGGGGAGGGTAGGAGGAGTGAGGGGAGGGGGGAGGGAGGAAGAAGTGGAGTGAGTAGGGTTTTTGCTAAAAAACATTTCTATGATTCGTATTCAACTGCTGACTTTAAATAATCCACTTATAAAAATCGACACTGAAGATGTAATACAATATTCCAATGAATTTCTATCAAAATGATTTCATTCTTGAATTGTTTAATTTCTATTCGACAACAATTCATTCGAGCGGAAATAAATTGTTTTTTCATTTATTATAATCGACGCTGAACGAATACATCGAATTGTTTCTCGTTGAGGGAATTATTTTTTCTTTCGATACGACAGGTGTACTCATTAGTCCACAAATAGTAGTAGTTATGATATTACAAAGGAGGACAACAATATCATGTCATTCGAAATTGTTTAGCTCAGTGGTAGAGCTTTCGCCTCCTAAGCGAACAGACCCGGGCTCGATTCCCGGCTGACTTCCCAAGGGATCCCCAAAGGGTTGTAACCACCAGGCGTTCCAAAAATCTGGTCACAACAGCCGTGTGTGGCTGTCAGTTGCGTCGATACAAGAATCGATGAAACTATCGTTGTCTTTGTATCTTCGTATATATTGATGGTGATGATCAAGTGAAGCAATATGTATGTATAATTGCAGAGATGCGAGTATCAGTAAATACTGTGGTCGCATTTCTTCTCAGCGTCGTATTTCTCTCCTATCTTCCCGGTTTCTATATTTATCTTTATTTTATGGATATAACCTTTCAACCGCTTCCACAAACTCTTGGAATCACCACTATAATTTTTGAACTTATTAAGGTATAGTTTTATTCGTTGAAAGTTTTTTCGAGAAAAAAAATCCGCATATTTCGAAATTTAAAACTTTATATTTAAAGGTAAATTATCGAATTATTTAATTATTTAGATAATTATGATTGTCCGGATAGTTATTGCTGTCTAGGTAATTATGGTTATACAGGTAATTCAGGTTTCGCAGGTAATAATTGTGACTTAAAATTGTTTTGTATGGCGCTTTATTTATTTATTTTTTTTATTTATTCATTTTTTTCTGCCGCAATTTTATGCTAAATTCTTTCAATCTATATCGTTCCCGTTCACCTTTCTTTCCTCATCTCGAAGAAAAAAAAATTTTCAATTGCAATCGTAATTTCTGTCATTATTGAATGAGTTTCTCACTCGAAATATTTCAAAAATCTCAACAAAAAATTATTGTCGGAAATAATCATTTTTTTAATTTTAAATACTCATTATGCGGTTATTATTTATTTATTTAATTGCCTCTTATTCGTTGTCTCATCGGAAAATTTTTAATGAATTTTTATCGCAAAATTACACAAAAATTTCATAAAAATTTAAAAAATTATAAAAAAAATTAATATCATAAATAATTTTCTCAATTTTTTATTAATTGTTTCACTCATAATNTTTCTCAATTTTTTATTGATTGTTTCACTCATAATATTCGCCGAACTTTATAAATATTTAACTTTTATTCATCTAATTTAATTTTATCAATATTATTCTCAATCATTAAAAAAAAAAGCAATCTCTTCTTATTTTTGAAATTATTTCTCTTCTCAGAGTCCTTTTTTTTTTTTCAAATTCTTTTCAAATTTTTTCTCAATGATTCATAGACGATAATTTATTGTTTTCGAAGAATCTTTTTTCTTTATTCGATACATTGAACACCTTGAATACCTTCAATAAGGTATACCTTGAATTACCTTGATTACCTCATATTACCTTGATTACCTTACACAAGGTGTTCAAGATAATCTATTTAATCAATTTTATTGCCGAAATTTTTCTATCATTTATGCGTGGTCTTAATTGCTTTATAAGAACTTTTATGGCGCATTAAAGGCATAAATTTTCGGGCTAATCATAAATAACTCTAAAGAATCATCGACTATTTATCTCTAAATAAATAACGAAATATTTAGATTTATTTCGAGTTTTTTTTTCTTTTAAATTAAAGTAATTAATTAATTATTTATTTATTTATTCGCGGAATTAGATGAAATTAGCACTGAAGTTCAAAAATTATTAAGTTTTTATTGTAATATATGGAATCAATACTTTAAAGAATATAATGGAAGTGGATAATGTTTCATATAGATCTTGAAATATTTGCAAAAAAAAAAAAAAACGTAGAAAAAATCGATGAATAACGTGAAAAAACGCAATAAAAACGTGAAAAAAAACACTAAAAAACGTGAAAAAAATCAATAAAAGACGTTAAATAAATCGATAAAATCGTCAACTAATCAATAAAAACGTGAATTAATTAATAAAAACGTGAAAAAAATCAATAAAAGACGTTAAATAAATCGATAAAAACGTGAACTAATCAATAAAAACGTGAATTAATTAATGTGAATTAATTAATAAAAACGTGAAAAAAATCAATTAGAACAAAAAAAAACGTGAAATAAAAGCTACAAATCAAAATCTGAATCTATTGGAATGCGAGAAAATCAAAAAAAAAAAAAAAAGAATTCCCCTTCTATTAACTAATTTATGAAGTTAACTATTATTTCCTTCATAATTCAATTATTTGAATTTCAGCGAATTTCTTCATCAATCGCATGTGTCGTTGCAATCACCATTTATTCGGATATGGCATTCCCATTTGTGCTCGCTTGTTTTGGACAAATTCTACAACGAGGTGGTGTCGAAGTGGAAGAAGACGAAACAATTATACAACGCAAAAAAGAAACTCTTTTACGAATTCAGGATCGTCGTCGATCACCAACCGATCAACGCGTGGTATCCTCAGTTGAGACCGAAGAGCATCGAGAGAAATTACGATCATCCGAGGCCATCTTGGAGCCTCAAGAAGAGTCATCAAACGATGAATCGTTCCGAGGTGCTCAATTTGCTCATTTCGTTCACTTTCAAATATAAATATAAATATAAATATAAATATAAATATAAATATAAATATAAATATAAACAAATAAATAAATAAATAAATAAATATATATATATTCCATTTCTTTAAGGTTGTGACGCGGTTGCTTATCCTCTCCTTCCCCCCCCCCTTCTTCACGATATGCCTTGATGATATAATCTATTTCAGATCGGACGAAATTAATTACGACGAAGGATAACGCTCATACAGATTCCGTTTCGGAATTCTTTTGTGGTCGTGATATTTCAATATATACACCTGTTGTTCAATCGGGATGATATTCTCTCAATTTGCGATTATTTATTCAAATTGAAGTGGATCGTTATCGGATCGATCATATAAAGTATATCGATCAATAAATATCTGATCGACAATATTTAAAAAATATATATATACTAATTAATCGCTTATATAAAACTATCGACTAAAGCTAATACAAAAGAAATTATCATCATTTCGATCAAAATTATATATTCGATTCGTTGAATGCCTTTGGCTTTATATTAATAGTCATTTGATTTAATCTGAAGAGACATTTGTTTCACATTTGCTGAATTATAGATGCGAAATAATTACATATACTGATAGAGTAATTCATGGATTATTTCTTCGATACTTGTATATACAATTTATTGTCGTTGTTACTTGCAAATATATATAAAGAGTTGAAAGACCGATCGATACTGATTGTTTAGACATCAACACTCATTATTTTACATAGTTTGTGACATATATATAAAAGATACCAAGACAGCTGTAGTTTCATCGATTCCCTTGTCGATGCAGCTACCAACCACACATGGCCGTTTTGACCAAATTTCTGGAACGCCTGGTGATCAACCTTCTGGCGATCTATTGGGAGACCAGCCGGGGATCGAACCCGGGTCTCGTCGCTTAGCAAGCGAAGGCTCTACCACTGAGCTACCGACTCCAGCATACCCTCTATATATATGTACATGTATATGCATCTGTGATAAGGAATGAAAGCATTGATTTTCCTTCTTACAGTGTAATTAGTCGACAGGTGTGCCAACTCGTTTTGTGACTAAGAGAGCAACGACTGGAACGAAGCACTTTTATTCGTAAACAACAGTAGCATGGCACGGCGGCAATGATCATAGTCAACGCACCAATGGCACTCTACTTCAATAACAATTCAATTAGAAACCACCACATCCCCCCTCCCCCCCCCCCCCAACCTCTCCCTCTTCCCATCCCCATTCCCTCGTTTCCCCATCAAATAGGTTTTTTTTTCCCAAAATATCACTGCAAATGAATATACTAAACCTTCGAACTGAAATTATCCACCATCAATTTATCCCTAAGGAATATCACTGACATATATAAGCATAGATTTAAGCATATGCTCAAATCTGTAATGCTTAACGCAACAATATAACAAAAATGGTCAATATAAATGCTTCACAACGCCATAATAAACAATCCTCCCAAAATAGTTGAAATGAGATTCGAAATAAACGTCTCAATGATGTCAGCTTATTGAAGAGAGTGTGGGGAATGATGTATTGCTGCAGTCAGAGTTCATCGTGTTTTATTAGCTTATGTAGTTCAATATCGAAGTAGAGTGTCGCTTTTCCGGGAATATTCGGTTTACGACCATTGTCACCATAACCTTTAACCTTATCAACTATGATTTGAAGAGTTAAACTTTTTATTAATGAATAAATTTTTATCGAATTTATTAATGTCAAATTTTAGCGGTAATTATGAAATTTAGAATTATCTATAGAGAGAATTAAATTGCAATTGCCTATTTAAAGTGCATTTTATTTCATTGCTAAATTTATGATCAGAGTTCTTTTTGAGAGAAAAGAAAAGAGAACAGAGAACGTTCAACACTTCAGCACCTTAAATGATCAGAAAAATTACCTTTGTGGTAATTGTTTTCAATTGTACAATTGCCCTATTGAAGTACGTTTTCCAAATTGACTTAGATTCTCCTTTCTTCAGCTATCGTCCTTATTAGATAGCATCTCCGCCTGGTTTTCTTATTAAATATCCCTCATTCGGTGTCTATTTATCGCACCCACCTCCCTATTCGATCCCATCTTTCGTCGCCTCCTTATTAAATTTTCCCCTCGTCTCTTTATTAAATACCTCTTCCTAATGATATCCTCATTAAATACCCCCCTCCCCTCCCTCGTTCCTTTGTTGTATTCCCCCCTCAACCTTCTCATTAAACCCCCTCCCTCCGGTCTCTAAATTAAATTTTCCCTTTCCCTTTTTCATTTCAGCAAAAAGTGATTGGCAAGCTTATCTAGATTCTATGCAGATTCCTTTTAATTTATATATAGGGACTTCCTATGAGATATTTTGAATCTTTTCAGTGAAAAAAACTAGATTTCCTACGTTTATTGTCTAATTAATGAAGCAGAATCAACTAAATGACATACCAAGATCAGATGGAATCACCACCTTTCTTCGTTCACCTTCACACATCTTTGTCATTGCACGATCTATGCCCGCAATTACCTGATAATATCTTCGATTAGTTGTCATATAACAGTTTTTACCTGCTGTAGGTTCACCTGCTACTAGCTTACCTGTCGTAGGTTCACTTGCTCTAGGCTTACCTGCTATAAGTTTATCTGCTAAAGGTTTATCTGGCCACAACTTTATCTTCTACATTAAAAGGAAGAAATTTATCAACTACATTGCGTTTTGCAATGGACTTCCCATACGCTTCAAACGACAGTTGTTTGCTTAGTTGTCAAATGAATTATATATGGTGATACAATGCTTGAATGCATGCAAAAATTTGCAGCCAATATTCAAGAAGGCACAATCACTCTAAAAGACATTCCAAAATTCCCATACTACTCTACCTGTAGCTATTCATATTGAAGCTAATCTAGCATCACTCCTGGGAAGAAGCCAAGCTAGCATCACTCTTGGGAAGAAGCTAAGCTAGCATCACTCTTGGGAAGAAGCTTACCCATTTTGCCTTATCCAGAAGAATCCAGAGTCAACAAATATTAAGATGTGATTGAAACCATGACCTATGTCCTTTTGTTCATAAAATATTCTATCGTTGACTTCATTCTCATCGCAATTTACTATCCAACTCGACTTTCATCGAATAAAAAAAATATGTTTTTCATAAAAATTGCAATCACGACTATTGTCCTCAATGGAGTCTATCAAATACCGACAAAGACTTCAAATATTTCCTATTCGAAATTATCACTGACGATAACCATCTCTTACACAAATAAATCTTACCTTTAATCGAAATTTGTCTCATTAGTTCTTTGCCATATTTTATTTCATTTATTTTTATTTTTATTAATTTTATTGATTTATTTCGTCATCATTGGACAATAGGCATTGTTTGCATTTATGTCGCATCAAAATCTTCAATTCAACGACCACATATAAAAGTAGCTACCTGTCCTGCGCCAAGTTTAAATATGAAAGGTGCATTGCGACTATGACTTGAATCGATGAAAGTCCCATCTTCAAGATGTAGCGTATAGTGTTGATGGATAGTATCACCTGGTTCCGATAGACGACATTTCTCTTCGTCGATTTTGTGAGTCACCTAAAAAAACTTCCATTAATATCTTTGAGAATTAAAATATTGTGATAACAAATAGTGATTATGATTGATCTTATCATTAATCATATCATAATCATAACCAAAAAAAAATCATTCAAATGAGCTATCACTTAGAAGATAATAAGCCATTCTGCCCAATCCAATTTTCTGATTTATTTTGTTTCAGTATTGCTCGACAATAATTTAAAGAAATATCTATAAAATCGTCATCAGTTTGGATGTTATGATACTTCCACAAGTCAGTACCCGAATAGGAAAGTGGCTAACGATTATCTATCAATAAATACCAAACGTGCATTTCGATCACCCAATCCTTTAATTAAATATTATGCGATCCTTTAATTTTTTTTAATTTTCTGATAATTTTTTGATAAAAATTTAATTTTTTTTTGATGATTTTGAAAACTTTCCTTCACTCTTTTATCATATCATATCATTCAATCCTTAAACACTTTTATCATATTTATCATTCCTTCACTTTATCATAATCCGTCACTCGTTGCCAATTTATATTATATTATCTGAGTCTAAATAAAATTCAATAGCACCTCAATTTGTAGTCCATCATCTTCGGTCCATTTAGGTCCAGGAACTGGACGGAAAATATCGATCAATTGTATGGTATAGTAAAGTGTTTGATCGCCTTTAATCGAATCACGATCGCGTCCTCTCGATCCGAATCCAAGCGCCGGTGGAATAACAACTTTACGCTTCTCGCCGATACACATTCCTAACATTGCTCGATCCATACCCGGAATCACTTCACCTTTTCCTAACGTAAAAACGTACCTATAAATATCGGTATTACTTAGTGATTAGTATTCAATAATATGCACATATATTGGCAAATAATTTACAATTTTAATGCACCCATCAACTAGCTAATCCCCTCGGGCAAAATTTTCCCTCTTAGCCAAAGATTCTTTAAAAAAGATAGCCGAACTCATTTCTTGGGAACTTATTCTACGTTGGAGAAGAAGTACAACATTAGCAAGTAATAGTTACCTCAACGGTAAGCTTCCATCAATAATTATTTCGATATTAAAAATGATCCAAAGATTTAACTTTATTTTGTTTATTTGTTTGTTGTTTTTTTGTTTTCTCCACATATTACTAATAGTTTATTAACGTATCAATCTTTCCGGACGACCTTACGGTTTCTTTCCGAAATTCGAGCCGATCTCTTTGCCATCCTTATCGGTGAGCTTATAGAATTGATCGACTATATCGCCGACTTGACTCTTGATTTTGCACTTTTCTGGCTTCACCGGTTTGATGATCTTCACCTGCAATCGAAAGGTGACATCCTTCTTCAATGAAAAATTTCAAAATAATTACTTAAATAATAATTTAAATTTTTAAATATTAGTATTGGATTTAATTTTAAAATACAACCGAAATAATGAATAATCAATTAATAAAGACTCGCAAGTGATTTAACTTCCCCCAATTTATAAGAAATATTTCTCCATCGCCTCTCCCTCGAGCAATAATTTTAACGACGAAATATGAATATGTTTGCGAATTTCGGCCACCGTTTGTTGTTTTTTTGTTTTCTCCACATAT
>JAARMF010003197.1:0-19575 GCA_022844705.1 Toxascaris leonina
CCCCAAGTTAGCATCTAATATTCTGCCGTGTTCGGCGCTTTCCATGCAATGTTTTGATGTCACGGGCGCCATAGACTACGCCACAACTCGTTTTTCCTTATTGAGCTATGGCCTCACGAGATTTGGCGCATTAAAGGGTTTTTGTGGATGACTTTTACCGAACAACATATCAGGGAATTCATTTCAATGATTCCGCCAGATCAAGTTCGCGCCCAGAAATCGTCTTTTGCACGGAAACGGTGTCACCATTTATAAACACAGTATGCGTAAACAAAAAAATAACGTCGATGCACCATCCTACTGGCATCCTTCATCTGCATAAAAGAATGCCAATCCAGTTTCATTCTATCTGTTTAATGCTACGCAGTGCGTTACGATTATGAATGACAATCATTCAGCCATAGTGGAACCCATCATAGGTGATAAACAAATAAACGCTCAGGGAACAATTACCCTCCCCACCAGCACTTTCATTCTTGGGGAGCAACACACATTAATACGCGTTGTTCGCTTTTATCACTTTGGAGCCAATAAGCTCTCACCACTACCAAAGATGCTTCTCCAATAGCACGTCTGCCTACAAATTTCTATTACTGCTCGTTGAAGTCGTCATCATATCTTCGGATGGGAGTTGAATATAGGGTGGATGACAATGGATTACTGAGTACAGAACGAGAACCAAAAGACAAACCCCCGAAATTCAAGAGTAACCCTCGAAACTCTACCGATAGTCGCGATCTCCCCACGAGAATAAAAGTGGCTGAGGTGCCTCATTTGCTGCACTCACATCTTGCACCGAATACACTTCACTTTTCAAGATTTCATTGAAGATTCAACCGCACAAGTTTGCTACATATTGCCACAGACAATACACAAGAATCGAATGCCACCGTTCAAAATCTCGTTTATACACGTCGCTCCAATGAAACGCTCCTGTATGCGCATATCTAGTGACGATCTACCTGCCCATTTTATTGCCTCGACATCACATGTTAAATAAAATCATCATGTGATCATAACGTCCATTTTTTAGGTTTTCCTTCGAACTTTTCAACAACATCTTTTTTGGTAGATATGCTAAGGATTCCCTAAACATCCCCCAATTGCTTCTATTTTCTACGCCTTTCTCAAATAAACCTGTGCTTTTATTAAAAACAACATGCGTTCCTTTATCTATTTTTTCATCAGGAAATATTATTATTCCTGCTGATAAAGCTCCCCCAAAATATTCATCTGAACCATTCTTTTCACCTCCACTTTAACCCAAATTGTTTTTTTCAACTCCAACGCCGAAATAAAAGCTCTTTCAATATCCACAACGACAATGCGTGAAAACCAGAAGCGAAATCGGTGACTTTCATTAAAACAAAGCAAATACAAGAAAAACAAGCGCACGAATGCAGAACGAAAAATGAATTTGCACGATAAGAGGCCTTTATTTAACAGCTCGGCTCAACGTGCACAACGGCAAACAAACGCAGCGGAATGTCGAAACGAACTTATGGCTTCCATAGTTTCAAAAGGCCATCTTCAGAATACGACGCGATGAGATTCTGATGAGGGTGATGACACAACCCATGTACCGGCTCATCGTGTAACTGCAAAACTAAGCAATATGGAAATACTTCGATTACGGCTGCATATGAATTGCGCCAACAGCTTTCACATTGAAATGCAACACAGTAAATGCTGTACACGTTTGTTAGATTTTATTTTCTGCTGATTCTTTCAGAGGTACAAACGGACCTTCCAATTCAAAGGAAGGGGGGGGGGGGGGAGTTACATGATGGAGAGATATGCTCCATATTTCGTGATCGACACGGGTAAACGGGGACGTGTGATGTATCCCACACAATGTTACAGCCAGAAACAACTTAAACAGTTAAACATACCATGGAGAATTCGTAAGAATCAGTAACTATAATAATCTTACGACAAATAAGCATTTGAAAGGACAAGCTTATGCTGCTTTTGAACGGACATCTATGTCCGAGTCAAAACCTAAGTCTGATATAGGGCGGAGGGGGGGAGGGGATATGAAAGAGGGACAGAAGTACAGCGTAGATCTATGCCCAAGTCAGAACCTTCTGGAAATCTGATACGAGAGGGGGTTAGAGAAAAGGAGACAGAAGAACAAATCCCTCGCACAGTACACACAGAACACTCAGCTATCCACGCGTATACCATCCAACAGCAATCTAACTTTTCAAATTTCTTCCAAATTAACATTGCTTCTCAAAAACATGGAATCTAAATAGCACTGGAAATTTAAACGTTTGCTCATACTCAGCCGAATCACTTCACATTCAGATAGGGCAGCTTACAATGTGGACTAACTCTTCATCAGAAAGTCTCAATTAAAACATCTCGCAACACTGCTTTCAGAAAAAGTACCTCGATGCCGTACAATCAGTTTACTGCTGAAACTTTTTCTATAAACTAATAACCGATCCCTTCGAAGCGGATCGCAAAGACCGCCGTCTTATACTCCAATCATAATGGAGTAAGAAGTGGTGACCCCATAAGTGAAACGTCAAAGGAACAAAAAATAGTATCCATGTGGGTGAAATGAAATTTCATATGATCACTATGTCATTATTTTCTAAGCCATGACGTATCTTATCGCCGGTTTCCCGATTCCTCGAACTACTTCTTAGAGGAAGGAATACCGCTCTCCACATATAAATAAACACTTCGAACACAGACCGAAATCGTGCTCTCGAGATTTCCTGTGATCATCGAGAAGCAGTAAAGCACATTATCCTCGGCAACACAGTAAATCCATTCACCGCGTGGTGATAACGTACACGCCACAAAGTCGCCTTTTTCTCGCTTACCCGATGTCAGCGTCTTTACGATCTATAATACACTATAGCCTGGCTACGAAAAACGAATCGCCTCAAATAAAACTCAAGGTTTTGTTCGCTAAATTCAGCAAACTAAATGTTAGTATAAACTTCAAGCTGAAATCCAAAAACTATGTCGCAAAGTAGAGGAAAAATCAAAAGTACCCGCTTGAAAGTTCAGAAGACCTTCATAAATTCTGTTCGTCTCTTCACTCATACTTTATTCATCATGCTTGAATGTTCTGAATACGTCTCATGTTCGAGAGCGCGAACAAATTCACACAGCTAGATTTCCCCTCGTCATGTTTCTCTCCTTAACAATTACTATTATAGAAAAAGGCAAACTGCACTTTTCCCTGACTGGAAAAAAAGCAAAAACCTTTTTGGGCATTCAAGTCAAGAGTGCATTCAGGCCAAGAGTGTGACTGTAGTCGCGAAAAAACTAAAGAACACAGAAAGAATTTGGAGAGAAAGAAAGAGAATATTCAAAAGATAAATGGTGGAAAATAAAGACAAATTGTCAAGCTGCTGAAAAGAGATAAGGGATTTGACGAAGTATGGCGGTAAACAATACGGAATTGCTGAGGGGCAATTGAGCGATCCTGGTGGCAAGAACTGTTGTTGACTTATGTGAAGCGTGCGAAAAATGAGCTGGAAGCATATCTTGAAAAAGCCATAATCTAAAGGTCGTGGATTAACAGACAAAGATGTTAGTTGCTCTCTTAACATAAAAGACAGCAAAGAGAGGCAGTCCTAATTTGAACCTGAAAATGGGAGGATTGCAGCAACACAACAACAACTCCGGGATATACAACCAGTGCCCAAAGGTGCGAAACGATGATCGAGGGTTCTACGCGAATGTACAATGTGAGACAATGTGGACTGCTTCCACGAACTGCCATTTTTTTGTTCTCGACATTCTAATTGTGTGCAGGGTCATTTGCAATTATAATGGTTGATACCCATTCCATGATAATTTCGATGTTTGTTTGTTGTCCCCCTCTTTTTTTTAAATCTGTGGGACTGGTTTGGACCCAACTGTTTTTAGGAATAGATGTCTTGTAAATTCTATATCCTTTGTAATGATTTAAAATTAATCCACATTGTCTCTCATTGCACATTTGTGAGCTAGTCATCGTCGCTAATTGGTGTTCGAATTAATTACCGGAATTTGAGGTTCGAGTTGTGATGCACAGCAGTGATCAACGTGATATATTCCATGGCCGAACCCCCTTAATGGTGCCAATCAGACACGCGTATCTCACAAAATCAAGTGGTAAGAAGTGCGTGAGGCAACCCGTCTCGTACAAACTGTGAGACGGCGAGCATGCTCACAGCCGTGGCATCGATATTGGCAATAGCAACTGCAAACGCTACAGATAGCAGGAAGACAACAACCCTCGACGGCTCCAGTACCAATCTCGTCATTCACCTGACGCAACTCCAAAGACAGTGGGTGGGAAATGGTCATAGCAAATGACAGGTGGACGATATACGCAATAACTACACCTGTTAGTGGAATGTGATTGCACAGAGCAAATCCTACCTGTCCCCTGATGTTGACAACCACGACAGTATTGGATCGGTTGCATATAATGAAATGGTTGTCGGATTTGGGGATCGGGTGTATACTGTTGACAGGTGTCTCTCCGGCCACACGGAACGTGTTGACGCACTCGCAGCTCTTCACATTCCACATCCGCACCGTTGCATCACTCGACGCCGATACACACATGTGGCCGTCCTTGGAACTGTACCGTTAATCAAACGAGGCTAACCTTTTAAGTGATGCTAACAATTAGCTGCATCACGACCATACCTTACTCGTATTTTCAACTCAAGGCCCAGCCGTTTTCGATTGCTCGTTTTGATTCCAAGTGGTTATATACACAGAGATTTTGGACACACAACAAAGCATAAAGCGCAGTTGCTCCAAATATATTCATACCTTTACCGAGGTTTCGGGAAATTTTCAAAAGTTCCATATCTTAAGAACTCTCTTCAAATTATATCCTACTTGAAGAGTTCAGAGCATAAGCAACCCTATGGTTTATAACCACGGAAGTACGGCTGAAGCATTTCGGGCACTTCAAGCAACCTTACTTATAAAGCTTCATCATGTGGGTCAATAAGTGAAAGAAAACTTCCTCAGCATGACTGCGCTTTCGCCTTGTCATGAACAGACTTCTGAACTTTCATTTCTCACACCCAGCAGGCTTGCATAAAACTAGTGTTAATATCGCTAAGCTCCCCTATATGCTTGAGAACGCAGGCGGTTCTTGAGGAGTATTACTAACTGACCTCAGTATACCTGACGTCGTTGACGAACGAGGTATGCCCACGCATCTCTTTCAAACACTTGCCGCTTTTCAGCCCATGAACCCTGCAATAATTCGATTACCGAAAAAAGAAACAACACCTATTTCGCTGAATTATCCTGCTCCAACCGGATCTTCTTACATCATAGTCAGATGTTCAAAAAATATTCCGTGCTGAAGCTTTTAGATGATCCCTGATTTTATGCCCCACCTCCGAATTTGATATACAATGCACTCCCTTTCCCCCAAGAAAAAAGAGACATGAACTGAGCATACAAATTAACAGGAAGTGGCCAGGATTTTGCCAAAACGATGCATGCAACACAACACTACTAAAGATCAAACATCACAACAGCTGGCCAACATTTCTACGTGCATTTTTCGCACAATACACCATACGCAAATCCCGCACTGCCAAGCGACTATACGAAGTGACAGTAATACTAAGACAATTAAACAAGAACCTGATTGTATGATCGAATGATCCCGACAAGACATGTGCATTATCCTTCGAGAACTGCACACAGGTCACTCCTTCAGAATGCGCCTTGTCAAAACGCCTCAGGCACTGTCCTGTTTGCACCTTCCAGACCTTAAATGGGGAGCGTGTGACTGTATTCTTCACCATCCCCGATTATGGTGAATCCACTTGCTTCTTACCCAATTCGCTTCGCAACAAACAAAATCCAATAACGTAACCTAGAACCGTGTCAGTCGGGACGAGATGGGGATGGAATGCGAGGGAGAAGAGAAGGCATCCGCCTTTACAAAGCGACACACAGGAAATTACAGCCCGCAAAGACCGGTCACATTTACACCAGACCAGTAAACGATCCCCCCCCCCCCCCCCCCCCCCCCCCCCCCCCCCCCCCCCCCCCCCCCCCCCCCCCCCCCCCCCCCCCCCCCCCCCCCCCCCCCCCCCCCCCCCCCNCCCCCCCCCCCCCCCCTCCTCCCAGTCGAACGACACTCAGAACGAGGGTGCAACAAAGGCAAACCTTTATCTTGCCATCCTTACATGCCGTAGCCAACATTTCCGAATCGCGACTAAACGCCAAATACAATACGCTATCGTCCATCATCATGAAATTATCTTGTGCTTGATACTTGAGATCCTTTCTTAATTTGCCATTCATGTAGTTCCAAACCTCAAAATGCAATTAATAATCACAATAATCGTCGTTTTAAAGACCACACCTTCTACACACTGCAACCAGTTCACGAGTGCATACTTAGAAATGGTTTTTGAATCCCCAAAAAGAGTATTTACGCAGATAATTCGACCGGAAGTAAATCAAGCCTAATGTTCTCATTAATAACACAACGACTGCATCGCCTGTGCAAGCACTATCGCCAAACTAAACGTGTTTCTATAGCTTCCTACTATACCTCAAACCATGCCAAAATCAATGCCTATGTCTGCCGCAGATGCCAACTTTTGCAAACAACGGACATTTTGCCGATTAACTGCCACAAAATACAGTCCATTTTCAGCAGTTGCAGTTTCGGATTCGGAAACCAGTAGGAGACTCGTCGCGTCCTGTAATGACCTTTGCATTAAAATCAAAACAATCAACGAACCTCGACAAAGCCGTCGATGGAACCGGTGACAAGGTATTGTCCGTCAGGCGAGAATTGACACGATTCAGGGAAGCTCTTATTGCTGAATTTGATTTGTCGTGCCATTTGCGTTGGATAGCGCTCCTCCTCATGTTCACGCATCGCCGCCTTACCGCGGAACAAATCGATCTGCGTACCTAAATTGGCCATTTATAAGCCCGTCGTTCAACGGAACATCCATTATGCCAAAAAAAAAAAAAATGTATCAATGAAGAAGAAGCTGTATCCAAGCTAAAATGACATCCCGGAAAGCACTACACTAATAAAGAGTCGTCACAGATGAAACAAATTACAAACAATCAATTACCTGGTTGTCAGACAATTTAGAGGCCGAAAATACAACTGGTAATTATGGTCAGTTTTATTAAAAGCATGAACGAAAGAACTCGTCACTTCAGCCATATACTGCACTGAAAAACATTCCAGGCGTGAATAGAAGTCAGATGTATCCACAGGCGACGAGATTAAAATGACGCCCAATGTGTTTGTGCTTTTCAGCTCCGAACAAAAAATTCGTTTATGACATTCTCACATAAATGGAACACACGTAGATCGTTAAGCATTGCCACCCAACTCCCCCTCTCCCCACTTCAAATGTAAAGTTTATACCTGGAGGTAAGAGGCCTTGATGCTGCTGCCATTTAAGAGCCTGCGCAAGAAGAGCCAACAGTCTTGAAGGAGGTACCACATTCACCTCGGCCGATAACGACTGAAAAATTAGATGCCATGGAAACGCTTCTAAAAACGACATTCTTTAAACCTTCGGTTACGAGAAAACAAACAACAAAAAACTATCAATCAACAACGAGTCGAGATGGAAAAAGACGACATTTTTCGTCGTAAAAAGACTATGGAAGAACCCATGTGGTTGTGAGATCTCGGTATATTTAACACCGCAAACACAGTCATTCCAATTATACCGACAGCAACCCACTTATAAATACCACCCGCAATAAATCCACTCTTCACCAGATTCATTACTTATTCAAATGCAACTAACCAACCTTAAATCACAAGCAGCATTATGAGCATGAATTCATCAACGAGTCAAATGAAGATATATCTGAATATAACAAAAAGAACAAAGAGGCAGATAACCTGTGCAATAGCGACACGTCGTTTTTCTTTGGAACTGCCCTCCGCATAAACTTCACGAGGGTCGAAGTAAGAGCGTGCCAATAAATTATCCAGACGAGCATATCTAAAACGCCCTCAACAAGGATTCAACATCAACTGATATCCAACCACTCGTATCAGCAAAGTAATTTCGCAAGCACTTTACCACACATACTCCATAAACCTCAATACCTTCTCGATGCCCGAATGAAAACATCCGCCTACAATGTACCAGAAGGCAGTTCAAAACAATCAAAATCATCAACATTACACATAACGCTGAGCGGAAAAAAAAAGAGAGTTAACTTGGATATACAGAATGCTCTAAAGATCTCACTGTATGCCCCATTGATCGTTTCCGCGGGCAAATGGAGACAAAACAGATGAGCCTACCTTTCAGGTTCCACGTTCTTTAACAGCTGCATAGGATCAGTCTGTCGAAGTAATAGACGTGCACAGCCTATTTCGCGAAGCTCGGCAAGCTCAATCACGATCTGAAATCATAGCAGACGAGTGTGTGGTTCACGACCTACTTAAATCTGTGATTAAAGCATTGCTCAGGCCGAGCCGCCTCTTATGACAATTCCACAAATGCTTAAAATTCTCTTCCGAACCTCGGCAATCATTTCTTTGTCTGAATACTCCTCAAAACGCCTTATCCATCTGAACAACATCCTCAACTCAATAACAGTATCCTCCGTCGCATCATCCTTTACCATTTGAATACAATTATGGACATTATTTCCAAACAACATACCTGCTCATAAAGGTCGATCAGCTTCTTCGCAGGCAGCTTCAATGGTTGGATCACCTTTAGCACCGTGTCCCAATGCCCACTCTGGATCTCGTGAACAAACGAATCGATACTATCCACTGTGTTCAACGTTATATTAGTTTCCTCCTAAAATATTGAGGGCTACGAACAGCAAAGCCAACTATTCGACTTCTTCAGGCCTCGGAATTCCGCTGTTCACCCCAAACGACGAGAAAAGGATAAGTATGGTGGCAATAGAGAACACTTCAAGAATACAGGAAATCAGCTAACTTGTAATATGGCGAGCGTGCGCATCAGATTGTTCTCCTTCAAATACTGCTCCACCAGACGCACCACGCTGGAAGGAAACAGACACTCATCAGGCACAGCAAATGGCAGATCACACCACAAATGTAGGCTTCAGCTTTGTAAGGACTATAGTGCAAGAAAGCTCGAAACTGAACTGAGCGACGAAATAAGTACACCAATTTTTATGCCATATCTTTTAAGCAGCCTTCACGATTAACCAATCCCCCGACTCCGAAACATTGAAAAGTCTCACAGTCGTTCAAATTATTCCCAAATGCTTCAGTCCTCATTCCCACCCCCTATTTCTCTCCACGTCGCGTCGGATCCTTTTGCAAATCACTCCCGGCGGTAAAAAAAAAGAGCTATATGGACGCACAAATTTTCCCCCGCATGTGGAACGAAAGTGGTGCTCTCTGTGGAGGCACAGGTAATTATCAGCTGGCTTCCAACGCGCCTCATAACAATCTTTTACCGAAATCATAACTTCCGACTGCCACCCAGACATGATAACAGCTCACTTCCACTAATAACGCCAGTTACGATCCCTGTACTCCTTATAGTTAAACTAAAGACTTACTCGGATGCCTCGATTTCAATTGACGTCATAGCGAATTGGAACCTGCAATGATGCACACATGCGAACTAGCTTTCCACGTCAGAAAGATTGAACCGATAAAATGCGATGTGAACTTTGACTGACCGCAACTGCCACAGTCCGGGTTTTCAAATGAAGGCTTGAAGCTCATAGCAATCAAACGATAAGAGAAGTGATGAATGGGCAATATGACGGACGGCGATCAGATCAGGACTTCCAGGGTGAGACAGAAGAAATCTCGTAAGGAGGCTTCAGTTTCATGAAAAGCTTTCATTATCACAAATGACTCTTCAAAGCTCTCCCACCGCAACAGTTTCTAAAGAGCATCAAATTTTCCAAGCTTCCCAATTAAGCACGAGCACCACAGGGAAGTCGAGCTTCAACCTCAAAAGCCCATCCTCCAGCACTTCATCTGCCCAAATTCAACAACAATGAACAATCATCGCCTACTATGATATTAGCATTCCTTCATACAATAAGATCTACTGTTGATCTCAGCATACGAATGTTCCACTTCGCGAACAGATCTCTTTTCGCGATTATCAGCATTATTTCCAACTCCTTCCCTATGGCGATTAATCCAGGTGCAGATATGCAACAATCGAAGACAACGATTAGTGAGCGTTTCAAACGTTACACTTGAGTAGAAGAATCATTTTTATTTCCCAAAGAAAACAGAAACAATCGAAAGTCCGGAAACAACTCTGATAGACTGGCTGTTTTCGCAACTTTTTAACGAAAAACATAGGATGGAATAAATAAATAGAAAGGAAAACCACAAAACCGATAATTAAAAGTCGATACCAATAAACAAATGAACGCAGTAGTACCATGCGCGAATATTTTTCATTTGCAATGACCACACCACACAGCACAACATGCATACTCTCGACCGTAATCAAACGATCTCATCCCATTCAAACCGTAACATTTACTGCAACGTTTAAAAGTCACATTCATAAAACAATGCAAGAACAAGAAGAAACAAAAAATTCCTACTAATCCTTCAAGATTGGGCAAAGCACAGACCACCATCCTGTCGATTCGAAAACCGGATTCGGTCCATGACCATACTGTAGATCGAAGGTCAAGTGAAAAAGATACAACAATTTCCTATACTGTCCAAAACAATTCTGAAAAAACACTCCCGCTCGATCACGGTAAGCTCGCAGCCACTTTTCTACTCACAGTTCGCTGTCCTATATCACCTCACCCTTTGTCTTGTAGAAGAAATCCTACGAACATGGAAATATGTTTGCAATATGGCCACTACGTACCTCCAGCCTAGCGTCGGATGTGCGATATTTCACAAGAAGCCTGATTCATTTTTAAGGAAAAGGAGGTAAACCACCACACCGAAACCACAACAAGAACATATCGTTTGCAAGACAGAACCGCATCTCGATAGCTTAGCGCTTGGCGAAGGTTCGAGATAGCCGTCGCCAAACCTCATATGCAATGAAACACAATGAAGCACTCTTCATCGTAACGAACATTCTACTTATTGAACTAATGACACAGACTCCTAAGATCCAGATCACAACTCTCCCGCTCCCCTGCTTCTGAAATTCCGACGGACAGCTTTTACTCCTCAGTCAGTCACGGTGACTATTATAGAAGGAACATTTGCCTCTCACCTGGGCTAATTCTCCGCCTCCATACAGCTTCAAGAATCGAAAACATAAGCCGTATCACTAAATCAATCTTATCCGGAATTTCTAACTGTCAAGCTTTTAGAACCCTTTTCATATTCCCTCTTCAGTATTGAATGGTGAGTTTTTTAGTCTATCAGTTTCCACAGATACTGCAACAAGACACTTCTAACAACAACCCACCTTAACAAAATTCGCAATATAAACATTATTCAATGACCACACAACAAAAAAATACTCAGAAAAGAAGTAAACGTGGAAGCAACAAGCAGCAGTTTAGTTTCACGGCTGCCATTACATCTGATTGTTTTGTTCCGATAAGGAACCAAAAAAAAAAACGAAAAAGGTCTGCGAGAAAGAGCGGACACAGTTGATAAAAAGGAAGTTCGAATCCCACTTTTATATTCGAACGAGCACCAATGCATGCTTCAAAGTCTGAGAACATCAGCAAAACCACTCTGTAGATCTAAATAACAGTGAACTATTTTCTTCTAAATTCGAACAGAAATCACACCAAAAAAACCGAATTTAACTTAAACGGAATGAAAAAAAAATTGTAATAACAGTGGCGTTACTATTGTTGAAAAACGAAACAATGGAGATAGGATCGTGCAAACACAATGGAGAAGTGGAAGCAAACAATTGGTATGACACCTCTCATCACTAAAGAATATGCACCTACCTTCGCAAGCACACCCTAGGTCAGATCATATCGCAAGAGAGAGCAATTCTTTATTCATCCTTTAAAATTTAATTCATTCCATTATTCCTCTATTACGTATTACTTCTACTTTTTACTAGTGGGTAGTCTGAATGATGCCAAAGAAAGAATAAAGGTGAAAGTGTTGCTAATGGGACATTCAGAAACACTTGCTCAATCACAATAACATTTGCATCCCTTACCACTCACGAAATTCAACCTTTCCAAACAGCCCTCAAAACAGAACGACGACACTCAAATCCGATGTGCGACAGACTGACAGACGATATTCGCAGCACCCCACCGTCCGACTTATTACGAAGGCATCTGATAGTACTGCGGTGAAGATGTCGCTGCAAAGTTGCCAAGTAGTGGTTCAATGTCATATATTCTATTAATAATCACCACTCAAACACAAGCAGATAAGCGGAAGATAGTAAGACACAATAACACCGTTTATCAGCAGCCGAATGATACATGCACCTTCAGCTCTCTCTAAAACAAACATACTTTTGGTGATTTACATCAGCACCTTTGTCCTACCCTTTTATAACGTCGAGAAATTACGCATCACTCACCTATCCACTCTGGGATCAGCAAAAGAACAAAGAAAGTCCAGCATATCTAGAAATGAATATGATTCAGCCCTGATTTAAAAGACATGTATAATACACGACAATGAAATAGCTGGAAATTACCTGTCTGCGAGGGTGCGTAATTCTCATGATGATTGCTAGAGAAGGTGGAAGTGTTGGTGGGTAGTTGTGGCGCTGTCATTTGAGATGGCGCGGCCAGCTGCGAGATTCCCAGCGAGCTCAGTGAGGGCATTGGGAAATTGATCGGTGGAGGGAATTGCGATGGCCCTGTGCCGCTTACTGACGGATCAGAAAACATCGAAGGCACCACATTCGGCACCGTCACACCCTGCTGAACGCTTGGCATTGCTGCAAAATGAATGCAGCGTACACCGACGGCGATTTGAAAGCCCGTGCTACTCGCAATCTTTATTGACTAAATAATAAAACGATCAAAATTTCCTGCCGTCCACAACAGCGAAATTGTAACATAAAATACGAACAAATATACAAATTAGGGGTCGATCAGTGAACCGGACTGGTAGGCAGATACTGCACCTGGAACGCTCATTGAACGAGCGGTGTAGAGGAGAGGAGGGAAGAAAGCGAGTGATGGAGTAGGGCACTGTGGTCAAAACATTTCCAAGCGCACGAATTTCACCTACTTTTGCCTCTAATGAATCTTTTTGCCGAATCATTTTCGTATTGAGGACAAGCATAAAGCGATCCCAATTCAACTCCATCAATTGAAACACTTCAACAAACTTTCAAGAATATAATTTTTGCACACAAAACTAAAGCAACTGCACGCACTACAGGACCAATGCCCGGTCCTTTGTATAGGATCGTAGATCAACCAGCTTGCATTCTATATAATTAAAGGGATTTACAGTTCAAGTCGCTTACACGGAAAAACAGGAGGTGGAGGCGATGAATAATACGAAGTCGGCGGCTGTCCTCCACAGTAAGCGATCTTCTGATAATCACTTGCACTAACTGACGGGGGCATCGCCTGAAAGAGATTCTTGCCGCATAAAAATACGCGAGCCGATTTTGAAATCAACACGGATTGACCATTTTGTGCATCCCTCTAACAATCGCACAAGGTTTGCATACAAAAGTACGCCGTTCAAACTTAGTGATCGACTCGATAGGCGAAAGACGACAGCAGAAGAATAAGCTAAACTGCCTCAGTAACACCACTTATGGAAATATGACGTTTCACTGAACAAATGGAACACGCTCCTGTGTTCCTCAGTAGCTGTAACTGCCGCACACAAACGAACGACTTTCCAGAGTGCCATTCCCATCGCGAACAGGCGGAGAAACAATTCACTAAGCGGTTTCATAATTTCGTAGCAATGCAGACAAGTAAGCTCATTTTTCTTGTAAGAAATCGATGGCCCTAACTTCTCCTAAATTTCGAAACCTTTCGGTCGTTCCAGACATATTCCACCAGTACCGTTACTAAAGGGAATTGAGCATAAAAACAAACCGCATTCGGAGACTGTATGGATGTATAACTCGCTGGTTGTCCTCCTACTAAAGGAGGCTGACAAACCGCTGCAGGCATTATAGGCGGCACCAAATTCGCCAACAAATCAGGCTGGTCACTTTGTCAACCTGACTAGCGACGCCATATTAAACAATGGGACATTCTGATGGAGCTTCTCTCTTCTGCTCAGTTGGGCACTACCATGACATTCACATTCCACTCAATTCAAGTCATGTAAGTGTTCGAAAATATAACAGCTCATGTATTCTACCTCTTCAGCAAAATACAGCAACGATCCACTACGGAACTGGCGATGCACCACTTCGAAAAACATTGGTAAGGGGAATTTCGGTCCAAATGTAAGAGGCGTAAACTTGAACAGCACAGACTCGCCTGCGTTAAGCCAGTATTCGTTTCACTATGTTGGCCAAATGACGGCTGTGAAGAAATGGGTGTTGCGAGAGATACCGGAGGTGCAACAGCCGACTGGGGAATCGACTGTGCCAGTGGGCGACACGCGGGAGCGACCTGCACTGGAGGGACAGCGGCTGAAGGCTGTGATACTGCCGGCGTAGAACTCGACGATGACGTCGCCGTGGAAGGCATTGCCTGGAAAAACATTAGTCAGCAAGATTGTGGTCTGTATACTAGCAGTCGAAAGAAACAGAACTTCAAATTGTTGTAGTTGTAATGGAAAGGACCATATCACAAAGCACTCTTGCACTTGTTACTGATAGCTCTTCTCAAATTATATTACATCTCAAATCAGAGCTCAGCGTGGTTGTCAGAGCTGCTTCTGAGTATGACATACAAGAAACCACGAGCCTAAACTGCAATAGTGAACCTGAAGCGACTACTGCTTTAATCCAATTCATTTCCCTCAGCTACAGATGGCAAGCGAACTTCAAGATTCGGATCCCTTTAAGGACAGGGATAAATGTGCAAGTCACTTACGACTCAGCTCTGCACTCATCACTACGTTATCTTCATTCGTTTTACTAACCAGATTCTTCAACCTTGTTTCCGATGTCCTATTCTAGAAAAATTCCTTACAACAGAGCGGAAAGACATGACTCCGCATGCTCACACAGCTAGCTCCAGTAAGTAAGAATAACCAGATGAATATGAAAAGAAATCATCGACCTGGGTCTGCACCGGAAGTGCGTACGATGCCGGTGCAGCGTAGCCATTAGCCGCCGCCAAATTCGTCTGCTGCACCGATGCCGGTTCGGTCACATTTTTGTCTAGCTCCGTGTACATCTGCAGTGAAATAACTCCTTTCTGAGAAACCAGTCCTACATTTCATGAACTCAACGAGCAAAATTTCATGAAAAAAGACCATCGCAGAAATGATTACTCACGACGAGAAAATAAATCACCTGCCACGTTTTTGTAAATGCTGAATAAACGCTCTTAACTTACTTACCTGCACCTGCGGGAATGGAAAGATGTTCGCATTCGGGAATTTTGGTGCGTTCTGAACCGAATCGATTTGTGGGATGCCCGTGCTACCTATAAATAATTCTATACAAACAGTTTTCATGTGGGTCGCATTATGCACACAGGGAACATATATCATATATTTCTATAGTTAAAGCTATAGTGGTACACCTGGACAGCGGATTACGTAATAGATTAATTTTGAATTAAATAACGGATTACCGTACCCAAGCTTCCCTATTAATCATTTTCAAATCATTCTTCGCCACCGACCTGTATATATTGTGACGAAGGAAGAGCGATTTAGCAGTGTGAAATCAGTAGCGATTCCATTCTAAGCAGCATATAAACAACGATAGATGAAAAAATAGGTTCGAAATTTGAGAAGTGTGGTAAAGACCTGGTTGAGGAACATTAACCGCTGTCGACGGCCGGAAATTCATGTTGCCGCCGTCGTGGTTAGCATGAAACATCGGTAGGTGCTCGTCATCAACATGCTCCGCTATAGGAATACGATGCAAATATCCGTACCCAATATCGCATCCCAAACAACCTTCTCCACCCCATGCCGAATTCGGTGTTAATGTCACCTGGAAAGCCGTATGGAAAACTCAAAAAGGAACTCAAAAATATGCGCCGCATCCTGAACCTCACCCGCCTACTGGGAAAAAATTGGAGCAATGTTAAAAGAACACTGAAAAGATCCTGAAAAAATTTGGTTACTTTTTGAAATTTGAGGTTACTTTTTTTTCCTAAATGATCGTTGAAAGAATTGTTAAAGCATGCAGGTAGCATCAATGCGGGAAAGGGTGGGAGAGGGGAATGAATGGAGTGGAGGAAGATGGAGCGGAAAGCGAAAGCGCGAGCAAAGTCCGAACGAGCACATAGCTTAGACATTCTACCAGGCAGATTTCGCTTTGATCGTCAGTCATCTAATAAGCGATTTAATGTTAAAATTTCCTACAAAGAGATGCACAAAAAATTCGACCTGAACAGAGGAAAACTTTTTCATTATAAAAGAAAGGCTTCCGGGTCGAATGCCAGATATCAGTAAAGCAAAGACAGTCGGGAATATTCCAGTGATCAATTAGTGCAAACAAAGCTCGCTGCTTTGCGTTAACCTACCCGATATAAGTAGCCATCATGCCATGCTGCACATTAACCTATTCCATCGTTTTAACATCACTAATGCTCTGCACCAATTCAAACAAACACTCCAACATGTCTTATAGTCTGTGCGGTTTACCCACAACAAAATTCATTTCGCTGCCAAACTCAACAAGCTTCACGTCCGTGACACTTCCACGCCTAAGAGCTTTATGAGCATTTCAGAAGAAAAAAGATGAAATTAAGTGCATTGAAAACACGAATGACGACCATAAACATCATTCAGTCGACTAGTTATAATGCAGGGACGAACCAGGGCAGCACAATTGGGCAGAATCTTGGAAAGGGTAAAAAACAGCATGGACTGCATTGAACTGGCTCAACAAATGCAGAATGTTTAAGAATACAGTAATAAACACTAAGGAAGTATCACATCACTCACCTCTCTCACCGAATCCAATTCCACATTATATACGTAGAGTTTTAGAGGTTTTCCCTCGTTCGCTTGCACATGGGCGATCAGATCATCTGCCTGCATTACTGTATTATTTATATCATTCTTTATTTGGAAACCGCTATTCGATCTGCTGGAATTATGTGTACACATACAGACAAATGTTTTAACAAGAAAGATTTAAAGAACCATCGAACACATTCTCGATTACATTTCACATCCACAACAACGACCACAACTGTACCTATAATTCAGCAATCTAAGTACTTGCTTCCCTCGATTGCTTCAGTCTCCATAAAAAAGTGACCACACTTCCATAGTCTTTCGAATCATTTGTAGCACGAAATTCAACATGATTCACAACACACAGACCATTGCATCAACACCCACTTTAGAAAAAAGAGAGATCAATTCCGGACCTGGTTCAGCACTGATTCGGCGCCGAGAATATAGTCGGTATTTGCGCACAATCCAGCGATTGCAGCTGGTGAATTCGGCTGCACTCTGAGAACATGCCACACATTTTCCCTCGCTCCCTCGAAAGAGCAAAATCGAATTGATACCCCAAGAAGACCTTGACCACCCCACATTTGTGAAGGTGTGATTTGAGTCTGCCTGACTGTTTGTGTTTTGCTGCAATCACACTCATTTATCACAACCTCACAAACGTAATATCAGAGAAGTGTTAAACATTAGAAGATTTAACCCCCTCCCCTCTCATCGGGGATAAAAAGATCTGCTGCAGAAGGAAGATTTCAACGAGAAATTCGACGAATAGAGAAATCGAATCGAAAAAAAAAAGAAAGAAAAAGGCATTACTTGTGAATGACGTATTTTCACCGCACTATTTAAACAGAAACGTTGTAACGACATGAAACAGAAAAGAGAGGGTCCAAAGAGTTCTTGATGTTGACTCTTACTTTTTTTTATCCTGAACGCGTCATTCAGAAGCCTTCCACGTGAGTACGAGCAAAAGGCGAATGGCGATTAAGACTCAAACTTTACACAAATATTCACGAAAAAACCAGGTAACGTTTTGACGGATTCTAGAATCCTTGCGATAATCATTCCCAGCTTGAATGTATCGGGATTTTGTTAATTCCTTCGCTGGGATAACGTCCCACGCTGCCTTTGAAGCTATTCAAAAAAGATTGACATCACTACCAATCATCCGTCATCCATCTCTTTACAATTCATCAGCAATTGTAAATCGCAACATGTAGTACTCACCTATTATAAATAGTCAACTCCAACGGACGTTCCACATGCTGTTTCAATATTTCTTTCATAGTATCGTTGTCTTGATCCTTAAATAGATTGCCATCAGATACGACTATATTTGGGGAATAACCCTCTCCTAGAAATTGTGGAGTCCCATAAAGCAATTTTAAAATCTGGGCAAAGTGTGCAAAGAGAAATCAGGGCCTGCGACAGATATGGGCGAATAAAAAAGTTATGCCCTCGACGATTCAGTAAAAAAATTTGCCCGTAATTAAGAGGGGTGAAAAACGGCAAATGCCGTTTACTACCATCGGCTTACTAAAACACATAGGTGAATTCTTTACAGCATTACATGAATTCTTTGTAGCAATGCATCCGGTCTCTTTCTCTCTCTCTCAAAAAAAGCTCATATTTCATTAGCAAAAAATAATCTTCGATAGAAAATGCTTTAAAAAGTAGACCATATGAAAATATTTGAAGCAGTCGATTCCATTACGCCTTTATCACCTGTGACCTTTCAACACCGCTCAACTTTCTTTCACAGTTGCACTAATTGCACTGGCCAATTTCCAATGAGAGATTGTAATGAACGTCGTAATCCAACACATAACTGTGGTCTATTTTGCTTAACCTTAGCCAGACAGCTCCGTCAAAGACCTTCAAGATTCCAGCTACCCCTATTTCTATTTACTGCTACCTTTCTATCCAACTTCCCAATGCTTCCTCAATTTCTTTAGTCCCGCTTTCTTCCTATTCATATTAATTTCGCTAAGTCTCACAGTCTATTTACTCTCTATATCCTAGTATACCCACAACATTTCCCTAATTATTCACAGAACTGCACAGTACATAAACAACAAGAAAACATAATGTGCGTATGGCTTACCAGCCGCGTATTCCCAATACAAACAATGAAATCGAAGAATGGCTCAAGACCAGCGACCTGCCCCGGTGAGTTGTCTTGCACCTTAATTGAAATCAATTTTAATAAATTCCTATCAGTTTTCCGTCTTACCCTAATTCAAAAAACCATCCCCTATAAGATTGCCAACCCAACCAACATTTCCATAAAGACGGAAAGAATCGACGTGACAGGCTCCGCGATCAATTGTTTTGGAGCCGCAGAGCCGATAATCTGTGTTAAGAGTATTACTAATTCGGCACCTTCCGCCTATCCTCTAAGCATTTATAGCGTAAACACATCTAGGACTTCAGGAACAGGTGGGACGTTGGGTGGAGGGGGGACGAAGGGGAGTAAGATAGGAGGCAGGGGGGATGGGGGGAGGGGGAAGTGGGCAGGACAGAAGCAATCAGCAAATCAGAAAACGTTGCGCAACTTAAATTGTCCATCCGACCGAGCACTATGGGTGGGGGGG